>PVJX010006482.1:0-22368 GCA_004027295.1 Dolichotis patagonum | reverse complement strand
ATGTCAAGATTTCTACCTACTTTGTCTTCAAAAAGATTTACTGTTTGTGTTTCAATATTGAAATCATTGATTAATTTTGATTCTAATATACTGCAAGGTAATAGATATGGGTCCAGTGTTAGTCTTTGGCATGTGGAAAGTCAGTTTTTCTGGAAGCATTTATTAAAAAAGCATGAACGTGTTTTGCCTCTTTGTCAAAGATAAGGTGACTGTGTTGTTAGTTCTGTCTACATCTTTTAATCTGTTCCATTGATCCTCAGGTCTGCTTCTTTTCCAGCACTTTGCTGATTTTATAACAGTGGCTCTGTAGTATAATTTCAAGTCAGGGATTGGGATGCCTCATGCCTTACTTTTGCTGCTCAGGATTGCCTTTCCTACTCCGGTTCTCTTCTGTTTGCAAATGAGTTTTAGAAATGTTTTCTCTAGATCTATGAGATATGTTTATGGTATTTTGATCAGGTTGCTTTAAATCTGTATAACAGTTTTAGAAGCAGTGCTATTTTCACAACTTTTGTTCTTCCTATCCATGAGCAATTCCCATTTTCTGATATCCTCTTCCATTTCTTTTTGCACAGTGTTGTAATTTCCAGTGTATAGATGTTTTATTTTCTTTATCACATTATTTCCTAAGCATTTATTTCTTTCTTCCTTCCCTTTTTTTGGGGGGGGGTATGCTTGTTATGGTTGATGCATTGTGTCAACTTTAGAAGGTCAGAAATTTAACTGGGAGACTCAGCAGGGAGCCAGGACCCTTACTTTGTAAATATCCTCAGTCTTTGCATGAGGAGGGCACCGAGGTAGAGTGAGTACTACACCTACCCTACCGGGGTGGTAGCCTGTTTACCATATAAAGGAGGAGAAGAGACTTATTACTCCCCTTTTTGCTCTGGCTGCTTTTGCTGGCTGCTGCCTTGAAGTGTGGTCTTGATGCTATAGAAATGGCTGGTGGGAAAAGTTTGGTTTGGAGATACCACCTGAAAGCACACAGCTGGCACGCCTTAGGGTGTTCTGGATGCGAGGTTCTGGTCAGAGCTCAGAAAGCAAGAAGGCTGATAGAAATCCTGCCAGTGAAGTCCAGGCTTGGGAAGTTTCTGCTGGAAAGGACTGCATTAGGTGCTGGACTCCAGATGATGAATATTATGGCTTGGAAGAAAGTTTGTCTGAAGTTTTCTCATATCAAAAGACTTCGCCCAAGACTGAAATTAAGGGAGGTGGACTAATTAATCTGGCAGAAAAAGTTTCAAGGCTGTTGAATGTAACAACCGTGGCATGGCTATGGTTGAGGGATTTTAGCCAGATGGCTGTTGAGAATCAAGAACAAAGAGCCCAACAGGAAGATTTAAAGTGTTTTGAGTTTGGCCAGAAGGAAGCTCCAATAAAATTGTGGACTAGAAAAGTGGAGCTGAGGAAATTTCAATTGTTGCTAAGGAACAAGATGATAAAAAAGATGGCCTGAAGGCATTAAAAAAAGAAGCAAGTCTCAGACTTTTGCAGGCTCATGACTGTAAAAGTGAAAGACTTTGCTTTGAAGCAAAAGCAGCAGAGTACCATTTTCCAGAAAGGTGGCAGCATAAAAAATTTATTCCTTAGAAATGGATCCAGAGTGCCTAGCAATCCAGGCAGTCAACCCCAAGAGCCAGGAGAGAAGAAAGCCTTACCATTGCTCCAACTAGCAGCAGACCTTGGCATCATCCACGTGGTTCTGGTTTTAGGTGGGTACAGAACACAGAGTTCTGAGGTTAAAAGGCTTCCACCCCAGTTTCAGGAGGTCTTGGAAGACGTGTGGTTTGCCCATGAGAAGGCACTATGGGAAGCTGTGAACATGCAGTCAAATTTGCAGTGGAGACTCCAGCAGTGTGGAAAAACCAGGAGCATGGACAATGTAAGGAAACCTGTAAAAAGAGAGTAAAGCAGGCCCAAGGGAGAAGCCATGGAAGCTACAACCACCAAAAGTGCCATAGGAATGGAGTCACTGAAGCCTTTTGCAGCTCAAACCCAGATTGCTTAAGATACTGGATGTGGAACTCCAGAACTTAATGTTTTCTCTATTGGATTTTGGACTTGCTTTGGTCCCAAATCTTTGTATCTTCTTGTTCATAACTTTTGGAATGAAAATGTTTATTTTGTGTCATTGCATGTTGGAAGTGTTTAACTTTATTTTCATTTGTACAGGGGTATGCAACTAAGAGTTTGCTTACTGTTTTGGAGACTTGAGACTTAACTTTTCAGCAATGCTGAAACTATTAGGACTTTGGCAACTTGCAGATGGGCTAAATGCTAAATGCTTTTTTACATAAAGGGAGGTGCATAAGTCTTTGGGGGTACAGTGGTAAAATGTTATGATTTTAATGTAATATAATGTTGACAGACTTAATGGTGGTTCTTAAGGATTAGGTGTAAATGTGTGTTATAATGCTCAAGTTGTGAAATAAGAAGCAGCATGTCTTTGTATCTGAAGACTGATTTAAGGAAATTTGTCTTCTTTCAATATTGACAGGGGGTCTATTGTTATGGTTGATACTTTATGCCAACTTGAGAAGTTTAGAAATTTAACTAAAGGGCTCAGCCGGGAGCCAGGATCTTTATTTTGCAAATATCCTTAGCTTGTACAAGAGGAGGGCACAGACATGTCAGTGCTGCAGCTACCCTGGGAAGGTGAGTGGTAGCCTTCTTACATTATAAGGGAGGAGAAGTGACTTGTTCTTCTCACTTTTGCTCTGGTTGTTTTTGCTGGCTGCTGCTTTGAAGTGTTTCCCCTGTGCCACGCCAGCCTGCATTGGAGCTAGTTGATTGTGGACTGAAACCTCCACAAATAGTGACCTAGGTAAACCTTTCCTTCATTCATTTTGAGTGTCCTTTGTGTCAGCAGTGAGAGAAAAGTAACCAAGAAAATGCTATCATGAAGTGTGTGGTTTTATTAATTTTTCTCTCAGTGAGTTTTCAGTTTGTGTACAGGAATGCTATTGATTTTTGAGTGCTGATTTTGTTTCCAGCTATGCTATTAAATTTAGTTATTAGCTGTGGGAATCTTTTGGTGGAGTTTTGGAGTGTTTTATGCAGAGTATCATGATACTCTGCATAATAATGCATATGCATATTAATGCTCTGCATAATATTATGCTCTGCATAATAATGCATGTGAATAATGATAGTTTAACTTCTTCCTTTCCTAACCTTATTCCTTTCATTATTCTTTCTTGTCCAATTGATCTGGTTAATGTTTTCTGAACTGTACTGAGTAGGAGTGGTGATAGTAGACATTCTTGTTTTATTCCTGATTTTAGATTGAAAGATTTAAGTTTCTGTCCATTTAATATAATGTTTGTTGATTTGTCATGGATGGCTTTTATCAGATAATGGTAAAGACCATCTGTTCCAAATTTTTCTAGAGTTTTCACCATGAATGAGTGTTGTATTTTATCAGAAACTTTTCCTGCGTCTTTTGGGATTACCATGTGATTTTTGTCTTTGGCTTGGTTGATAAGGTGTACTATATTTATTGATTTGCATGTGTTGAACCATCCTTGCATTCCTGGGATGATCTCCCTTGGTCATGGTGTATAATCTTCTTGATGATTTGCTGCTTTCTGTTTGCTATCTTATTTAGGATTTTTTCATCTATGTTAATTAGGAGATTGATCTGTAGTTTTGTTTTATTTTGTTTTTATGTTGTTTGTTTTTGTTTTCAGTTGGATCTTTCTATTTTTTTTTTTTTAAATTATGAGAGTAGTACCTGCCTCCAGGAATGAGTTAGGGAAAATTGATTCCATTTCAATTTCATTGAATAGTTTGAGGGGTATTGGTATTTAGTCTTCTTTAAATTTCTTATAGAATTTAACTATAAATCCATCAGGACCCAGCATTTTCTTTGTTAGTATGTTGTTAAATACACTTTTGATTTTATTAACTGATAACTGGATTATTCAGAATTTTTACATCTTTTTGATCCAGCCTTGGTAATTCATATGTTTTTAGCAATCTATCCATTTCTTATATATATTCTATCCTTTGTGAGTAAAGATTTTTGAAGTAGATGTTGATGATCTTCTGAATTTCTACATAATCACAAGTGATTTCACTCTTTTTCTTGCTTATTGCATGAATTTGAGTATTTTCTTTCCCTTTTCAGATAAGTTTTCTTGATGTTTATCAGTTATATTTATTTTTTCAAAGAAGCCACCAAGAAGGGCAAGCAGTTAGACAGAGATTTAAATGGGTATCCAATTGCAGGAAAATCACAAGTCAATACTTATCAGTTATTACTGTCAATGTAAATGACCTTCACTCACCAATCAAAAGAAACTTACTGGTAGAAATGATTAAGAAACAAATCCAACAGTATGCTGTATACAAGAAACACATTTAACTCAAAAAGAAACACATTTAACTCTAAAAGTGAAAGGATGGAAAACAATACTTTATGCAACAGAAACCCAGAAAAAAAAAAGCAGGGGTAGCTATTCTATTTGCAGACAATGTGAACATTCAAAAGAAATAAAGAAGCTGACTACATACTACTTAAGAGAACAATTCAAGATGAAGGGACAATAATCACAAGTATGTATTCACCAAATATGGGAGCACCCAACACTATGAGATAAGTATTATTATCACAAAAAATCAAATAAGCAATAACGCAATTGCAATGGTGGGACCTTAGTATCTCATTATTACAAAGAGATAGATCAACTAGATAAAAAATCAGATAAAAATAACAGAACTGAACTAAACATGTGAACAAATGGACTTAGTAGATGTTTACAGAGTATTCCACCCAACAACAACAGAATACATATTCTTCTCAACTGCACCTGGGATGTTCTCTAAAATAGACCATACATTCACCCATAAAATATATTTAAGTACATGAAAGGAAGTGAAATTATCCCATGCATCTTATCTGAGCATAGTGCAATAAAATTGGAAATTAATGGCAAAAGAAATTGCAAAAATTCCATAAACACATGGCTATTAATTAACACTTTCCAGAACAACCGGTGGGTCACAAACAAAATTAAAGAAGAAATGAAAGACTATCTACAATCAAAGAAAAATTCAAGTACAACTTATTGGAACCTGTGGGCTGCAATGAAAGCAGGCCTAAGGTGAAAATTTATCGCAGTGAATTTTCACATCGGGAAAACAGAACAAACACAAATCACCTAATGCTTCACCTCAAGCTTCTAGAAAAAAAATAGAAGACAAGCCCAAAACCCATACAAGGAGGAAATTATAAAGATCAGAGAAGAAATTAATGCACTTGAGACTGTGTAATCAATACAAAAATAAATGAAATGCTTAGGACTTAATGTAACCAATAAAGTGAAAGACCTTTATAATGAAAACTATACTACCCTTAAAAAAGAGACTGAAGAAGTTCCCAGAAAGTGGGAAGATATCCTCTAATTTTGAATATCCAAATTAAATATTATCAAAAAGGCCAAATTTCCAAAACTGGTAAGTAGATTTGATGAATTTCAAGCAAAATACCAGTGACATTCATTACAAAGTTAGAGAAAACTCTCTCACAATTCATATGAAATTAAGTGATCTCAGAATAGGAACAAATGGGATCATGCCAAACTAAAAACTTCTGCAGAGCAAAGGAAACACAAAGAGTGAAGATGCACTTATAAAATGGGGAAAAAAGATTTGCTATCCATTTCTCAGTGGCAGCACTAATATCTAGAATATTAAAAGAAATAACAAAAATTAGAACCCCTCAAGTAACCCCATCAAAAAATGGATAACTGAAATGATGAAAAAAATTCTTAGAAAAAATGCAAATGGATGATAAATATATGAAAAAATGTTCACCATCTCTGGCCATTAAAAAATGCAAGTTAAAACATTATTGGTAGGAATGTAAAGTAGTACAACCAGTAGAAAACCAGGATATTACAGTGATGCATGCATACTCATGTTTATATCAGCACAATTTGTAACAGTTAAATCTTGAAAATGGCCTGTCTATCACAAATAAGTGGATTTGTGCCATTTATACATAATGGAGTGTTAGTCTACACTCCAGAAAGAAAGATTAAGTCACTCATAGATAAATAGATGCATGTTGAGACCATAATATTAAGTGAAATAAACCAGATATACAAGTTTAAATGTTGTATGGATTCTCTTATATGAGCAAAACAATATATAAATAAAAAGCAAAATAAAAGATAAAATACTAGAAGTAGGAGATCATTTTTAATTGCAAATGAGAAAAATAGAGGAAGTAGAGAGAAAAGGTTAGGAAAGTGGGTAAAATGAAGAAATTTAAAGAAATTAAAATGGAAATAAAACTGTTGCAAATGGAAAGGGGACAAAGAGATGGATGGAGCTGGAAGGGTCAGAAGGGGGACAGAAAAGAAACGAAGATGTACTGTGTCCATATACTAGCAACCTGCAATACATATAATCATTATGTATGACAAAAAGCATTGATGAAAAACAACAGTAACACTGAGATTCCATCTGATTACACAAAGAAATGCTATCACTGAGAAATCAAATAAGCATGAATGCTGGTGAGGCTACAGGGAAAACAGTACCCCTTCTGCATTGTTGGTAAGAATGTAAACTAGTGCAAACACTTTGGAAATCAGTATGGAGATGCTTCAAAAATTGAAAATAGAAATTCGATTTAACCCAGTCATTCCCCTTTTAAGTGTCTCCCTGAAAGAGTTAAAGACAGTGTGTTATAGTGATACCTGCATACCTGTGTGTATAACAGCTCAATTCACGAGAGCTAACTATTGTGAGCAAGCTATATGTCCATCAACAGGTAAGTGGATTAAATAGCATGATATTTATACACCATGCCATAAAAAAGGATAAATTTGAGTATTTGTTGGAAACTGAATGTACTCTGAGATTATAATACTATGTGAAATAATAAGACAGTAACTTAAATGTAGTATGGTTCTCTTATACAAGAAACCCAAAATATAACTAAAGAGCAAACCAAAAGATAGAAAATAGGATAGGGAAATAGATCTTTTCCATAAGGAAGAAGACCAAGAGATGAAGAGAGAGACAGGGAGGGAGAAAAAGGATATGGAATGGGAAAAGAATCAATGTATGTTATACACGTGTCCTAACTTTCCACAAGGAAAGTATTTATTATGTACAATGACATGCACTAGTAAAAATAAAACTTAAAAGCATTAAAAAAGAGTAAGCAATGTTTGACTACAAGCCATATTTAATAATATATCAGAGGAGAATTTCCACAAGCTGGTACATACTACTAAAATAAATTTAAAGATTTTTTTGTTTGGATATTTAGAAAAGAATTACAAATAAATTATCATAAGTGATTATTGAATTAAACAATTTTGTGTCTAAATCAACATTCAAATATCAATGTGTTTGGTGATGTCTTATTAAGGAGTAGAATTTATCTTTAGGTAATTCTCTTAAAATCCTTTTTAATTTTCTCTGCTTCTCTACAAGGATGTGATTCAGTAAACACCCATCTTCCCAGCTACATGACTTCCCCTTTTCCTCTCTTCCTTTGTTTTTCCCTCTATGTCTCTTTTGTGATGTTCCTTCCTCCTTTTCTTTCTCTTTTCCTTCTTTTTACTTTCCTGTTTTATCTTGTGTTTTTAAAACTTTCATAGCTTGAAATTCAGGCAAATGTTAAGCAGTATTAAATATCCGTTCAGTCATACAATATATAATGATTAGATAATTGCTAAGATATTGTTTTAGTTGAACTGTGTCTTATTTTTGAGGTCACTTTTAACCCTACTAAAATCTTACAATAAAGAACTCAAAGACTCTTTTATACTCTTAAACCAATTTTGTTTGTAACATTTTGTTTAATGACCCATAATAACATTAGAGACATTATCTTCATTCTGTTGCTTCATTCTGTTGCAGGTAAATTCTGAGACTCATGTAAATCAGATAAATTGGCAGGCAGTAGAGAAAAGCAGTATCTCAAACATGTCTCTAAGCACTAAATGCTGCAATAGAATGCTAATAAATCAAAAATGAGGTAAATAGTCAGTTATGGTGATTTGGGAGAGAGAAACTTGTCTCTCTCCAAATACTCAGTTATTAAGGATATTATATTGGTAATAAAGTTGAATAACACTGTATTCTCTTTTTCTTTCTGTTTTTTCATTTCCATTTTTTCTGTACTACAAAAATACATATCAAGTATAGATTGCTATTTACTCAGTAAATATGTAAATGTTTCTGCATACATTGGTATTAAGAAAACTATAGAATGTGCGAACAGTGGATATTGGCAAAATGCTGCAATGTCAGAATTTTACTTTTGCAAATGTTAATGGTTTTGTCATTAAAAATTAATGGGTTTTAGTCCTGAATTCCATATGTTGTTAGAAGACAACCAGATGTCTGAGAAATACATCATTCATTGGAATCTCTCTATAGTTAAACCATCTGGTATAGTTAAATACCAAAAACTTTATAATTATTCATAATTCTGTTCAGTAGAATGTCATTTATGCTAATGGAAAGTAAACTGCTATTGCAGATATGGCATTAGCAAGTTGGGAAAAGTTACCATCTGCATATACATATCGATATTCCTAGTAAGATATATCTATTAGTATTACTGCTCACATTCATCCACCAAAAGATGTTATAAATGCTACAGTACTTTGAATGCCTACCATTTTGGTGAATTTTAGATTTCACATATTTTGCAGTATGATCATTTTACTGTAATATGACACGTAATTTTATATCATTTACTAAACCTCATGAGATTTCAGAAAATAAACAGGACTTCAATCTTCAAAGCTTGTATGAGTTGTTTTGTTTGTTTAGCTCCAGCAACTTGGAAGAGACACGAGCAGCAGAAAATCAATACAGCTGGTATCCATAGTGTTGGTATATAATGCAGTCTCAATATTTTCTAATGTGTTCTCTGGCATGGCGGTGCCTGATACTTGGTGCTTCTGCAATATCCTAGTCAGACTGAGATGCAGCCTTCACTTAATAAACTTCTGTGCTCTTTGAGGTTACCGAGTCTGATGAGGTGTGAGCCCACCATTCGAGGAGTTTGCTTCAGTCTCTACAGCTCATTTCATTTTTGGCCCTGTGAACTTCTGTTTTCTTCAAGCTTGACAGATGAATCTAAGGAAGTAATCTTAGATTCAGGTGGTAGAAGATTCAGACTTCCATGTGCTGTCATAAGACACATTTAACAAACGCTTACAGAGCATTGCAACGCGCAAGTTTCCAAATATTAACGAAAAGCAAACAAATAAAAGCCCTTAAGAAAACTTCAAGTTGACTATAATGAAAATGTAAACAAAATAAAATAATAAATGTTATATCAGAGAAGGTGCCTTGTGTTTTGAGAGCACACTGGGAGGAAAAACTAATTCTGAAATACTTTGAGAAAAGCTGTCTAAGGTAAGAAACATTTGAGACAGATACTGAAAAGTGATTTCATACCTTTTCCTCAGCTGAGAACAGAATCATTGAAGATAAACAAAAATAGAATCTCCTCTAGAAAGTAGTGCATCCATTTAACTGCGATAATTGTTTTGAAAGAAAATTAGAACTTATTAAGCTCAGAACGTATTTTTAAATTTTTAAAACTTTTTCTTTTAAATCTAAAAGAGTTTGGAATTTCATGAGCTATATCTTGGAGAAAATAATTTTCTTATTATCAAAAAATATGCCTTAAATAACAACCAAGCTTCAAACAGTTCTACAAGGGTTTAGATAATAAACAATGATTGGAAAAAATTAGCAATGGTTAAAGTAAATTCAGGTTAGGGGAAGCAAAACACTGTTGAAAAAGATGAGCAATAGTCTCTAAGAAGGCACCCTGTTACGCATCATAGCCAGAGTCAAAGACTTGTAATAAAACTAATTGTAATCCTGAGAGACGGTGCTGAGAGAACCCAGGGCAGAATAACTCTTTCTACTTTGTATGCCTGGAAGCCCTTTATGAAAAGCTGACCTCACTGACAAGTTGTACTTCCAGCAGGACATCCATATGTCCATCCATAGAAATGGGAAATACTACCTTACACAAAGGGGAGACCTATAATCACCCTCTGAGTGTTCTGGGGAATTCCAGCAGTGTTAAGAAACACTTCAGAAATTTTCATATACTAACACACAATTTAGAGTTTGACATAGCGGGACAGCAGTCATGGAGCTTTCTGACAATCCAGGGGGAGGGATAGACCCTTGTGGAAAATACTGCGGGGGTGGGAGCAAGCATTTAGTATGGGTGACAGAGGAGGAGTGCCAACAACATAAGGTGAACCACACAGTTCAACAGTCAGGCCAAACTGTAAGTGAGAAGTACTGATAACTGTAAACTAGAAAGTGTGTTTTCTAGATAGCAAGCAGTGAATTAATCTCTGAATAGGGAACAAGGTGAAGAAAGTTCTTATGTTGGAGAAACCCTTATACAGAGCCTCTGTGTTACATCACAGTGACAAAGTGATTCATCTCACTTCCTTGCATCACCTAGGTATTGTGTTCATCTTGTAGCAGCACAAGAAGAATGGATACAGTAAGAGATATGAGAGGAGAGGTAAAGAGAGAGTGCATTCATATATTTGTAACAGTGTATATTTTGACAGTTTTATTTTGTTACTAGTTTTTGTTTTTTTATTCCTCTGAGCCTATATTAAACTTATAATGAGTATAAATGTATAGGAAAAGCATAGCATACACAGAAATTGATACTCCCAGTGGATTCAGGCATCTGCTGAAGCTCCCAGAACATATCCCTCAAGAAGTAGAGGTGATTATTGTATTGTTACCCCAGAGATAAATCTCTAATGTTTAAATCCAACTTTTATGTTTCATTTTTTCTCAGGAAAAAAATTCATGACTGTGGTCTACAGGGCAACGGGCACATAATATGTCTAGGTCAAGGGCCTGGAATCTGTGAATATGTTACCTTATATTGCGAAGAACATTTTAAGATCTTGAGATAGGGAAATTATCCTGGAATATCGGTGGGAAAATGTAATCACAGATGTCCTTTAAATGTGCAAGAGGAAAGCAAAGAGTGTTAAAATGTGGTGAGAGAAAGACTTCCCCATTTACTGCTAGCTTTGAAGATGGAAGGGAGCCTTGAACCAGACACAGAGCAATTTCTTACTGCTGGAAAGGAATGATATGGACCTTCCTTTGTGTAAATGGATATACACATTTTATTTTAGTCTAGTGAGACGCATTTTGGTCTTATTTTCTTCTGAATCACAAAATAATAAGTTGACGTCCTTACATATATGTATTATGATGATCCTTACACATATGTATTATGATGATTTCTTATAACAGCAAAAAGGGAAAATAATACAATGATTATCCTAATTTCTGTCTTTTTAATCATGCATAAGTTTATGATTATGTATTGTTTGATGTTTTGCTTTGAACATGTGTCTACAAATAGGTAACCAGCCCTTTAGTGTCCATAGTTGAGACACTAATTCTAAGATTAGCAATATGTTTCATGGAATTAAGTACTTCTTACAATTTCCATTTCCTCATTGAAAATTGTAATTAAAAAACCTAAAATATATTGAAGATTTTTTTGAGAAATAAAAATAACTTCTTTCCAGACAGATTTCTATGACTTACAGCATGATGGTATTTATTTGAACACGTTATTAAATTAATTACACTCAACTAATATATATATATATTTAACTCAACAAAAATTATATTAAAATTTATAAGATGTAAATTTTACAAATATATTCACATATATAAAATCTTAGGTTACTATAAAAATAATATTAAATATGCAATGTAACCATGGTCTTTCTTCTACTATTGTCTCCAAAACTGGTGGTAGTTTTACTATACCCCTGCATCATTAGGATAGGATGGATTGTGGGGCAGAAGTAGAAATTACAACTTCATTATAGGAAATAGAGAAGATTGGGCCAAATATCTCAACTTTTTTTTTTTTTTTTTTTTTTTTTTTTTGCAGTACTGGGGATTAAACTCACAACCTTGCCCCTGCCAGGCAGGCACTTATGCCACTGAGCTAAATCCCCAGCCCATATCTCAATATTTTTAGGAGCTAGGTATTTGCAATAATTTTCTATATCACAATTCCTTCTCTTGTATTGATGGCTACCCTATGTACCCTTTAATCTTTGCATGTAAATTCTTAATATTAGTCAACTTTCTATTACTGTGACAAAATACCCGAATGGAGCAATTTGAAAGGAAGAAAAGTTTATGTTGGCTCTCTGGGTCAGAAGCTTTAGTTCATGATTGCTTGACCTGTTACTTTGTCACAGGAAGCACAGTATCTCATAGTGGAAAGCAGGTTCTGGAGCCAAGCTGCTCACCTCTGGGCAGTTGGGAAGCAAAGAGTGGGAGAGAGGAGGGGCTGGAGTCTCATCTCTTCTTTAAGAGTACAGTTCAAGACCTAATTTTCTTCCATAAGCACCCAACTCCTAAAGATTGACGTACTGCCAAGTGAGAACCAAGCATTCAACCTACAGGATGAAGATATTCAAGATCCAAACTATACCACTGTGTCTTCTAATATATATAATATATGTAAGTATATTATGTTATATATGCAAATAGACATGCAGAAAGTATTTTAGGTTAATGATCACAATGAAATATGAATACTGGCTCAAATTTTCTTGGTTTATGAAGTTAATTTGCTTAATTTAGGGAAAAATGAGAGTATTTACTATGAACAATAAATGAGATCTGTATATAAAATTATTTGTATAGACAGAGTCCAGTACATAAAATATGCACAAAAACTATTTTCTTTTGTTTTTGAATATTGAGCATTACATTTTTTGATTACGCCCATCTTTCTTGGGAGAAGCACCAAAAAAGTCCCAAGGAAATATTTATTAAAATTGAGAATTACGTCCAATTAAACCACTAAAATGAGTTGAAATTACCATTGAATACATATTAACATTAAGAAAGAAATAAGAACAATTCTAAATTTTGTCAACATTCATTATGTTAGGGATCAAAAATGTTTTATAATTTTGATAAACAGCGGATCTTTGACTTGCAAACTCCATTTGTTCTTGAAAGCTGGTTGTAACTCAAATATGTTGTAAATGGAAATACCCATATTGCATTCTGAACCTCCCAATGTACCCTTAACTAATCTTTTTATAATAGAAAAGCATTGTATAATATGCATAACTTACCGGAAACACCAATAGTTTTTCTAGTATATTCACCAAAAAAATTATGAAAAGTGCCTAGTTTACCAGAAACAACCGTTTCATACTGTATTCACCATTCGCGTTGACATCTGTGGCTACAGGAAAAGAGGATGAAAGGGAAGGTGACTATTGTTTGGAAGGTGAGTCCCCTTCCATAAGAGCTTCAGGAATCTTGCTCTTTGGTGCCCTTTCTCTTCTTGAGACTGTAGCCCAGTAGCGCCTGCTTCTAGCTCACTAGATTTTAAGTGTTTAAGAACTAGAAAGGAGTCTGAGTTGTTCTATTTCTCTTTAACACTCTTCTGTAGAATGACATGACACTGTCATTGTTCAGGTGAATGCAGTGATTGGCTTTTTCTCGGTCTGGATGGTCCTTCTTTATGAAAGTTTGTAGCTTTGTTCATTTTTTTCAAGATCTCCTTTATTTAAAATGAACTATGTTGTTCTGACTGTTGATACCCACTCCTCTTCAGAAAGCTCCTCCGCTGCCGTTCTCTGCTGCTCAACCACAAATCGCTGAAGTTCCTCCGTCGACGATTCCTCTGCATGTTCCTCCACCAGTCCCTCAGCATCACCATAGTCTACTGCAAGCCTATTGATTCTACTGTCGTGAAAATGTCACCAATCGCAGGGTCAGTTGAAGGCTTCAGTACACTTCTAGACCCCACACAATTCAGACCTCTGTATTACAGTTTCTTGCCAAATTTTAACTAAATATCTTTTCAGTCAACCTCACTTCCATAATAAAAAAATCCTTCATGACTTTCCATTGAGAGCTAAAACCAAATCTCTCTTCATAAAAGTCAGCATTTACCCGGTGTAGACCTCCAAATAATCTCCTGACCAATTATTCTACTGTCAAATGGACATATTACATTGTAGTAAGCTGTCCATACTGCACTTCTGCAGATTCAACCTAACACTGAACACATAACGGATGGTTTTCACATCAACACTCCCCAAATAGTACAGTATGTCAACTATTTACATAGCTTTACATTATGTTGGCTATTATAAGTAATCTAGGGATGACTTGCAGTCTACGGAAGAATGTGGGGAAGTTATATACAAATACTATGCAATTTTATATAGGAAGCTTGAACAGATTTTGGTTTCCATAGTGATCCCTGAAACCAATCTCCTACAGATACTGGGGATGACTGTATTCATCTAGGAAGCAACAGAATGGCCTCTTTTCTTTCCCTAGTTCAGAAATATCCTGCCTCAGTGATGTGTTCTGGAAGCATTGTTCAGACATATACATGAGATAAGTATACAGAGATAAGTGACTTGTGGAGTCACAAACTCAAAACCTCCTGGAATGCATGGTTAGAGATTAAAAAATAGCCTACTGGGTGACAAGGCACAGTAGAAGTAAAATGAATGATCCAAAAGGAATCTAAAGGAGTGAATCCTCTGGTCTTCACTTTCCCTGTACTCCTTTATCATTAAATTGGTCCCAGAGTCAGTCACTTAACAGACCATCCTGACCATTCCCTGTCCTTCCTCTGTCCCCTATGTTTCCTGCCCAGATGCCTTTCTTTTTCTTTGATTCTTGCTTCCTGGTTCTAACACTAAGAGGCCACAGAGGCTTCAATTTGGAGCCGTCTTAATTTCTCACACCGAGGGGTCACAGTTAAAGGCAGTCCCTCCGGGCCTTGTTTGGAGTTTGGATTGACATTGGCTCTAAATAATCTTTCATCCCGTGTCCTGCTAAAGTTGTGAACTCTGACAATGTATACCACAGCCATAATATTTATCTCCTTTCTTCCTTAGAATCTCTGTGTCCGAAAAGATAGAAAATTCCATTTGTTTGTTATCTTTCTGATTACTTTGTGAAGGGGTTTATACTGCATTTGCAGTTCCATGAAAATCTGTGTACCAGGCTTGTAGAAGTTACCATACTAAGCCTGAAATTATGTATTTGTCTTATCTCTCACTCCTGCTCAAATCAATGTTTGCTCCAAATAGTTGAGTGAAGGATTCATTTTTAAAAATTTCTTTCAATATACAGTACAGTACCTTGTTCATACTCTGAAAAGTCACTTCTGGATGCAGTGAATATGTTTAAGTGCTCACCATGTTAAAAAAAAAAACAATAGATGTTATAATAAACAGTTTGACAGGAAGTTTGGAAGATTTTGCTGCTCTGAAAACATCTCCCACACTGGTCATCACATGAATCCTGCTTGCTACAGAGGTGACTGCCAAGGAGTCACAATTACTGTCCAGAGAACTGAGCTTACATGACCAGGGGTGCTTAGCCTAGGAACATGCTACACACACCCCACACAGCCCATGGGCAATTATTGATTGACCCAGATGCAGTGGCTCAAAGTGGGACCAATTGTATTGTGAAATTCACAGCAAAGAATTTTTTGTGGGGTTATTTTAGAGGCTGAGTCCAGGGCCTAGTGCATTCCTGATTAGCTTTTTTCTGTGTCCTATCTTGCTTCTTTCTAATTCATTTTTGGAGCATTTTCCTCAATAAATTACAAGCATCTGACTTTATCTGTCAGGTTCTCAGACAAATCAATTTAAAACAAGTTTGGATTTTCCTTTTAGTAGGTGATACTTCAGTGAAGAATATTGATGTGTAAAATCATAAGATGTTTAAAATTATTTTTTTAAGAGCAGGAAAACTTACTGGGCAGTGGAAATAAATCCTGAGAGACAGGAGGAGTCCTGAATGGGTTGCCCCCAAATCATTAACCATATCACACACAGTGATAAGTTTTCTCACGTGCTGCTCTGTGGCTGCACCAGGTGGGACAACTAGCAGTGTTTCTGAAGGTGTCAGAGAGGCTTCCCTGATTAGTGACTTTAAGTGTTAACATGCAAACTTTTGACCTCCCAGGGTTAAAATGAGGAAAGAGGAACTGTGTTTAAAAAAATATATATATATTTTTATGTATGTATATATACATACATATATATTCAAAGTATATAAGAAAAAATTTCCTTTCTTTAAATAATTGTTTTCATCATTAAAAAGACTGCAACATAAAATCCTAATGGGTTATTTGACCTTGTTTTTGTGGAACTCATGCATCAATTTTGGATTTGATGGAAATGGTAGTAATTCTTGGTGCATCCTGAAGGTGCTTGTCAGAATAATTTTATATAATTTTACTCATCATGTGCTTCATCCTTGAATATTGTTGTTCACAAATATGCATACTGTCTAAGTGAAATGACATGAATAAGGTGTGAGTGTGCAGTGAGGGATATTGTGTTTTCTGGGAGTTACAACTCATAAAAATCTAGTAGGGACGTTGTCAAATTTTGCTTCAAGCTGAATGTTCAGTTGTTTCCTAATATTAACAACGTTGCACATGTAATTATAACAATATGATAAGCAACAGTTCTCTGATACTTTTCTCCTTCCTGTACCACAGCAGCTGACAAACCACTTTAATTTATTATTTTACAAAAGCACTACAAGGTCACATGTAATAATTAATAAGAAACATATATGTATACTTAATTACAACAAATGTATGATTTCATAGACACATACGTGTGTAGGTAGATGGCAATATTATTATTGATAATCACTACATTTTACTTTTCAAGTCCTATAATTGCATTTAGCATCTGAAACGCATGGGTTTTCACTGTACCCTCCCCTCTCCATACTGTGTACATTGGGTCCCTATGCAGTCTGCTCAATCACATCACACAATCAAGTCATGGAGATCGTCACTGACTAAGTAATGTTAAAAGTTCTGCCAAATGGCTATTTTCTTGCTTTAAGGAGAGCATTGAAGGGGTCCCAAGAACATGCCAGGTAAGCAATGGGAAAAGAATTCCCTGAATTTAGAAAATCTTATTTCCAGTATGGGTTGACTCATACTTTTTTGGTCTGTTGTGGGCAAACTCCTCTGAAGCAAAATTTTCCCAATCTGTGATAGTTTTCTGTGACACTAAGTTCTTGAAGAGCTAGTCCAAGATATTATTAATGTCCTCTTGTTACTATTCACACAGAAGCCATTTCCTATGATTTCACATAGCAGAAATAGAATTTGCTGGTTTTAGAAACATGGACCTTTGCATCTTCAGATCCTAGTACCCTGCATAGTGCATAGTACATTGCAAACAGCTGATCAATAAGCAAGCAATAGGGAATGAATCTGGAAATACAAGTGACAGTCATGTTTAAAGACCACATATTTGGGACCATAGAAGATGAATTGATATTATAAACACTTAGTAGATTTTAGATAGTTTTATATTACTGTGAAAGATGAACCATAGAGAAATATGGTGCCAAAGGGGAAAAAACAATAATGATTTTTCCCTGAGTATTTATCATGCCAGAAATTATACAGAGTTCTTTCTAGTACTGAACTTATTATATCTTCACAGCATTCTGACCATTTCTCTCCATTTTAATGGAATATGAGTTCAAAATTTCCAAGTCACATAAATATTAATTTCACAAAAATGGAATCAGATGTATCTAGGCCTGATATTGAAATTCTGAACTGAAACTACTTAAAAGACCAACAGCTTGCCTGATAACTGGATTGTGACTTTCAAATTAACTCAGAGTACAGTCGAGTAGAAACTCAGTGGGAAGGGTGTTAATTAATAATCAAACTAGTTCATCCTTTAGATCAGGGGTCAATATGTTAGATACTGAAGGCCAATTTTATTCTGTCTGTGTACTACCTGCTAGATAGGTCACTTTTTTATACAGTATTTTGTATTAGAGGGAAATCAAAAGAAAACCGTATTTCCCAACACATGTAAAAATTGCGTGAATTTCAAAGTGCAGCATCCTTCAATAAAGTTTTAGGGAAACACAGCCACATGCATTTACTTATGTATTGTCTGTAGCCACTTCACCTTTATTACAGGCTGAATGGAGTAGGTGTAGTGGATACCGCATGACTCTCAAAATCTATAATGTTTACTATATGGATTTTTAGCAAAAGTTCACTAAGGTCTGAAAGAGGTTGATGACCGTTCCCCACTTGAAGGCAAAGGGGCTTTAATAGAAGCAGCTATTGATTTAACAATGGCTTGGGCTTAGATGAGGTCATTATAGAATGTTTTCTACGGAAATGCATCTCCAGTATTGTAAAGGGAAGTGCTCAATTCTCCTAAAATTCCACAAAGTTATACTGCAAGTCATGGTTTTTTTTCTTTTGTGCACAATCATTGGTCACCTTTTTTTTTTTTTTTTTTACTGAATCTGTGTATACAATGCACTTTATAATTTCCACAGACTTCTCCCAACCCCTAGTTCACTTTCCCTTGAGAAAGCTTAAAAAGGAAGAAGATCAAAGTTTTACCATTTAGATGATACTATTACTTTTAGTTTTCAACAAGCCTAATAGTATTATACTCACTATTTGTTAGCTCTGAGTGTTAAAATTATTCACGCATACACACACGCACACACATACCCACACACAGATGCGCCATCATAAATGAAAGGCCTTTTAAAACGTAAACAACACACATTACAGAATATATCACTCAGGAAAGAATCATTATGATTCATTAACCAGGAGCTTTTAAAGTAAGGTGGGTTACAACTCGCCAGCCAAATCATAACTCTCACTCTTTGTCTAAACACAGCAAGCTGTAAAGTACTATAAAATGTGTGATGCAGACATACTGGAATCTGTAAAGCAACAAGTTTTGAAATATGACTTTTAAAACATTCTATCATTAATGAACACCTATTTTGTACCAAGAACAATTCTTAGCACTGACAATGCAACATTGAACCAAAGAGATAAAATCCTTGTTTTTGAGGAGTTTTTAATGATATTGTGAGAAAGTTAACAAAATAAATGCACATAAAAATATACATCTGCTATGTATATATAATCACATATACTACTTCCTTAGGAGAATGTTTTAAGGGGTAGGCAACATCACAACTAATTGTTATTGAGCAGGATATTATTAAAGAAAGACTGCAGTGTGTTGGTTTTATATTCTATTCAGCATACATTTACAAGTACACTTTTTTCAGGATATGTTCTCTTAAGTGAATAGCAGATCCACTGTTTTAGATTATCTCTATGTTTCTGTCTGTTTCTATTAACCTTTACTTCCTATTGTGTTAAATAAAGAGTGAGGAATGACATTTAAAAAGACTTAAAATTTCTAACTTCCCCTTTTTTCATTTTCTCCACAATCTACTTCAACTATCATAAAGACATTTTAATGATTCTTCCTGTTATGAAAGTACTTACAGGTCCTTTCTCCTTACTGTATCAGTTTCTACCCTCTGTGGGAAAATATGACAAAATGTGACCTCTTTTACTTATACTGGCCCTATTCTCTGATTTGCTTTAAAGATAAAATTGATTATGTGATCTTTAATATTAGCAAACAAAAAAGGATCAAGAAAATTTTAAAAAGGTAAAAAATGTCAGGCATGGTAAATCACACCTGTTTCCAGCACTCTGAATGTGGAGTCCTGCCCATGCAATTTAGCAATTTAGTGAGCCCTTTTCTCAAATGAAAAAAGATTGGGCATACAGCTCAGTGTGGAAGTCCTGAGCTTAATCCCTAGTACTGAGGTGGGGAAAAAAAGAACAGGTTATTAAAAACTGCTACAGACTAGGTAGTTTGTAAGCAAAAGGCATTTATTTCATTCTGTCTGTGTCTTCTCACTGTTTCTTCATGTGGTAAAAGCACCTTGGGGTTTTACTTAGGCTTCTTATTAATAAAGGAACTAATTCCACTCACGAGGCTCCTCCTTCATGATGTAATCATCTCTCAGAGGCTCCACCCTTAAATAGCATCACATAGGGCTGGGGATTTAGTTCAGTAGCATAAGCACCTGCCTGGCAAGTGCTAGGTTGTGAGTTCAATCCTAGGCACTAAAAATAAAAATAAAAATAAAAATAAAAATAAAAATAAAAATATAAATAAATAAATAAATAAATAAATGGCATCACATGGGATTAGACCTCAACATATGAATTTGGGTATGTGAAAAGTCAGGAAAATAAAGAAAAACATAGTTATGGCTTTTTAGTCTGAGTCAAAGCCTAAACTAAAATTTTGTATAAATTAATGCATTTTGTAACTTTAAGAATGCTACCCACATTAATAGTTGAAAGAGAACATGGGAAAATGGAAATTTGACAATCTTACAGTACTTATAATTGGAAGAGCCAAAATTTGAACTCCAGAATATTACTCCATACTGAACTAATTCTAAAACTAAGATTTTAAGCTATTGCATCATGGTTAGTTATTGGTCTAAGCACAGCATCGTAGTATACTGTCATATTAAGGTGTGCTGGGGATCACACTCAACTCTGTGCACTGAGCCCACTCTGCCACTGAGCCACAATCCCAGCTCTATGACAATTAGACCACAAAGAAGTCTATACAATTATAGTGCCAAAAATGAGCTCTGTACACCAGAGAGGACTGGGAGAGTCTCCAAGTATATTTTGCATCCAAAACATCTCCTTGAAGCACACTTATTGCGGTACCTGAAATCGCACCGTCAGTAATCGTCTCCTCTGCACTAACAGCTGCACTGCGTTTTTAAGAGGATCATTTTCATGGAGTCAAGTTTTGAGAGCATAACCTGCTAAATTCAGTGACCATGAATTAACACTCAGCAGATAGCAGCTCTTTTTTTTTTTTCTTTTTCCTGTGGGGACATTGAGACAGATATTGAAGAACAAGGGGTCAGAGCTAAGTGACGATGGAGCTTTGAAAAAGGAATGCAGAGAGCACGGGCCATCCCCTTTGCTTACTTCGCGATTTGCCATGCGGTCTCCTGTAGGACTCCTGGACTATGGACCTCTGAGCCACACCTCAATCTTCAAAGCAGCTCTGGATTTTCATTGGTCAAAAGCAACCAAGTTGAATAGGAAAAATCTTAAGTGACATTAAAAATTTATTTGGGCTCTGGACAGACTCTTGTCACATGAGATTTTGGATGGAAACGAGGCAGCAGAGCTGTTTCAAATTTTTCCTGCAAGGTTTACCAAAGTCTGGAAGGCCGCTTTGGAGAATATTGCTGTATTTTAAACGCAGGTTGTATTTTCCTGTTCGGGAACACTGAGAGTAGTCTGATCCTAAATTTACAACATACCTACTGCAGCTCGTTTAAGCTACTGTGTCCAATAAATTCCAAGTCATAGGTGAGATTTAAGGCATTGAATAAAACCCTCTGTGGTCTTAATATAGTTAGAATTCCCTGTACCCAGATATCCAGTAGGACCCAATATGACTATCTGTGTTTTAGGCATGGAATGTAATAGCTAAAAATATAAGAGGATACTGCAAATAGTTCAACTTTCAACAGATCAAGCATGTGAAAAACACATAGAGATTAAGGTAACAGAATCAGGGAAAAATTAAAGGAGCCATTTGCTTTTTTCTATTCTCACTAGTTGACAAGATCCCATGAATTTCCAAGGTTTTCATTACAAATCAGTGCTTCTTTGAGGATGCTATAATCTATCACACAAGTATCATTAAGTATCTCTTTATTTACATTCCTAAAACTCAGGGTTTGTAATTCTAAAATTGATATTCCTCAATGCATTATAAATATTTGGGTTCATAGCATTGTTTAAGAATATATTTGTGCTCTAAGTTCATTACTCTCTTATAATGATTTGTGCAAGTTTGAGTCTCTCTTACCAGATTGTGGACTGTTAATGAGAAAGAAACAGCAAATGTAGCCTTATTTATTATTATATCCTTGTGCCCAATATAGGCACATGGTGAATACCTTTTAATCAGTTGATTCTTTGAGTAAATATACAATTACTTCTAAAAAACCTTTACTAATTCTTAATTTTCCTACAAGGTACTTTGTCATTTAACACAATCAGTATAGCCAGAGATATCCTAGGGCTAGCGATGTGGTTCTAGAAAACTCAATTACCATTTCAGAACCAGTATGACCTTACCCAGACGCTTCCTCAAATGCAGATCTTGTTCTCACAAGACCAGTTTTCCCTATGTCCCTGAGTACTGAATGTCCACTCTTAAGTTTTAATATGTGCCAATTTCCCATGTAAAGTAGCTTTATCATCCTTTTTCATATTTTATAGAATTTATTATTAAAAGAACACATTTTGATTATCACAGATTTTCAACCATGATCTTATCTTCCTACAGAAAAGATGGCATAGTTCTGTCTTAGTCAATAATTTATATTCCAAAAAAGAAATAATAATTCATATTCCAACATTAAAAA
>PVJX010006481.1:0-77359 GCA_004027295.1 Dolichotis patagonum | reverse complement strand
TTGTGACCACCAATCCAACCCTACAAAAAATACTAAAGGACATTTTAGAGAGAGAGAGAAAGAATACAAGCATTTCAGGAACAGTGGCAGAGAGGCCTGAGTGAATGGAGTAGATAGTGGAGTGGAAGAGAAAAATAGACAACCAATGGCAGAAAAACAGAATAGCAGAAATATGGCAGAGAAGATTGGCTGTAATGTCTAGTATAGATGGCCTTGACATATTAACAGAGAGAAACACAGGCAGAGTAGATTAGGAGATAGGGTCTATTGAGATGCTCTATATAGGGAGGCAGTGGGACCCAAAACAAGCAGTGCACCCCATAGCAGTGAAAGGGGAGGAATTGTCTAAAAAAGGGAGGCAGAGGATATTGTTAATTGGGTAACAAGATTTAAAATTTACATTATTCTCACCACTCTGCTTGGATGGATTACATGCTGTTCCAGTTTGTCTACTTACACTAGACTTGAGGACATGGTCAGCTACCCCAAAAATAAGAGGACATATTATGATAATCATCCCTAATTTTCCTATCAACTTAATCTGAAACCCTTTATAACTTATACTGTCTTATTATGAGTGATCTTATTTGAATCTGGTTCGTTAAGAGTGCTATCTTATATTGACTGATTTTATTCAAATCTGTTATGATTGATAGTATCAAGTCTAAGAGTATAGGCAACTACACTGAAGATGACAAAATTCACTAAGATACCCACTCTGGTTTGATTATTGCCTGCTTTTGAAGTCTTATAATGTCTCCAATGCTTCGTTTTTATTAATGTTGTTATACACTGCTTATAATGTCTCCAATGCTTCGTTTTTATTAATGTTGTTATACACTGCTGTAACCATTGTAGATCACCTTGTATTGCGGTTTTATATGACTTCTTTGCTTCATGCTTCTCTAGGAATTGTTTTGTTTTATCTTGCTTTGTTTTGTTTTTCCCTCTAATGCAGAAATGATAGATATACATGTAGAGACTCATGCATGTGTAGAGCTTATAAACAGTTTACGAGAACCAACTATATAACACATGTTGAAATCAACAACTACTTTGAAGAAAAAGAAACACTACAGTACCCAGTGCTAATTCCATAATGTCATGATGTGAAATCCAGCAAAACTATCACTTTTTGTTCAAAGTGATTTTAGCGTGTTTTGCCTTGTTTAAGTTCAACACACATGAAGGTATGGACAGCTGTTTTTAGGAGAAGGAGAGACACCATGACAGCCATTCTTGGCTTCCCTAATGTCTGGTCTTGAAGACCTGAAATGCCCTCCTCGTCCTGCTCAGATCAATTTCATACTATGTTGTTTCATGTGAATTCCCTGTATGTGACAATATTGTCAACTATTTGGAAGAAAACAAGAGTCAATATGATAGAGAGTGAATATCTCCGATTCGCTAGTTGTGAAATTTATGTCTCTTACATTGCTTTCTTGTGATGTGCTTTGTCGTGTTTAATTTTACCCTTTTGATATAATTGCATGTATGTTTGAATGTGTAGGATGGATGACCATATTGTTGTTTTTGTCAGATCGTGGAGCAGAACTGTTAACAGTCTTAGTGTTTGAATGTCTACTTTACGTGTTTTAATTTTGTAATTTGAACAACTATTTCCAAGAAGTCAGTATGTAATTTGTCAAGTAATAATTTCTTAGGTTTTTTTGTTGTTGTTGTTTTCCTTTTTTCCTTGGAATCCTGTATTGTTGCTACCCCATATTCTGTTTTTTGTTTTGTTTTGTTTTGTTTTGTTTTGTTTTTTCCTCTTTAAATAAAATTTTAAAAAAATTTTTAAAAAAACCAAAAAAAAACAGCTGTCTATACCTTCATGTGTGTTTAACTTGAGCAAAACAAAACAAGCTAAAATCACTTTAAACAAAGAATGATAGTATTGCTGGATTTCACATCATGACATTACAGAGTCAGCACTGGATACTATAGTGTCTCTTTTTCTTCAAAATAGCTGTTCATTTCAACATGCATTATATAGTTGGTTCTCGTAAACTGTTTATAAGCTCTACACATGCATGAGTTTCTACATGTATATCTATCCTTTCTGTATTAGAGGGAAAAACAAAACAAAGCAAGACAAAACAAAACAATTCCTAGAAAAGCATGAAGCAAAAAGTCATATAAAACCACAATACAAGGTGATCTACAATAGTTACCATGATGTCTCAGCAGTGTATAACAACATTAATAAAAGCGAAGCATTGGAGATATTATAAGACTTCAAAATCAGGCAATAATCAAACCAGAGTGGGTATCTTAGTGAATCTTGTCATCTTCAGTGTAGTTGCCTATACTCTTAGACTTGATACTATCAATCATAACAGATTTGAATAAAATCAGTCAATATAAGATAGCACTCTAACAACCCAGATTCAAATAAGATCAGTCATAATAAGACAGTATAAGTTATACAGGGCTTCTGGTTATGTTGATAGGAAATTAAGGATGATTACCGTATTATGTCCTCTTATTTTTGGGATAGCTGACCTTGTCCTCGAGTCTAGTGTAAGTAGACAAACTGGAACAGCATGTAATCCATCCAAGCAGAGTGATGAGCATAATGTAGATTTTAAATCTTGTTACCCTATTAACAATATCCTCTGCCTCCCTTTTTTAGACAATTCCCCTCTTTCACTCCCATAGGGTGCATTGCTTATTTTGGGTCCCACTGCCTCCTCATATAGAGCATCTCAATGAATCCTATCTCTTGATCCACTCTGCCTGTGTTTCTCTCTGTTAGTATTTTGACACCCTCTATGCTAGAGATTATTGCCAATCTTCTCTGCCTCATTTCTGTTATTCTATTTTTCTGCCATTGGTAGTCTATTTTTCTCTTCCACTCCACTGTCTGCCCTTTTCACTGAGGCCTCTCTGCCACTGTTCCTGAAATGCTCGTATTCTTTTTCTCTCTTTCTAAAATGTCCTTTAGTATTTTTTGTAGGGTTGGATTGGTGGTCACAAATTCTCCCAATTCCTTTTTGTCATGGAAGCATCTTGTTTCTCCATTAATTTCTAGAGAGAGTTTTGCAGGATACATCAATCTAGGCTGAAGATTGTTCAGGGCTTGAAT
This sequence comes from Dolichotis patagonum, assembly GCA_004027295.1. Lineage (NCBI taxonomy): Eukaryota > Metazoa > Chordata > Mammalia > Rodentia > Caviidae > Dolichotis > Dolichotis patagonum. Next base: position 74,271 of record PVJX010006481.1, on the reverse strand, counting down.
TATTTCACTCCAAGCTCTCCTTGACTTGATGGTCTGTGTGGAGAGATCTGCTGTGATTTTGATGGGTTTTCCTTTATAGGTGATCTGTTTCTTTTCTCTGATGGCTTTTAATATTCTGTTTTTATATTGAATTTCTGGGATCTTGATTATTATGTGTCTGAGTGTAGCTCTGTTTTGATTGTAGGTAGCTGGAGTTTTGTATGCTTCATATGTCTGCATACCTTTTACTTTTCCATGTTTGGGAAGTTTTCCTTAATAACTTCTGTGAATAGCCTTTGCAGTTCTTCTGTTTTGACTCCTGCTTCTTCATTCACATGCTTTATTCTTAAATTATACAACCTCTTGTCATACTCTAGCCTTTGTATTGTTACTGCCTGCTCCCTTGTTCTTTTTAAGAGGTCTTCCCTTTCATGATCACACATTGCAAGCCTGTGTTCCATTTTTGATAGTCTATCTTTGGTTTCTTTCAAGCAGTTTTACCAACTTTCTATGGAGTCTTTAGTTTGCTGGTAATCTCTTTGAATCTGCTTCATGAATTCTAGGGTTTTTTTATATTCTTCATGGAATGTTTCTCTCCTTTTTGTTCCTCCATTCTTCTGTCTGTGTCTTCTTGAGAGATGCCCAGCCTTTCTTTTATTAATCTACTTATCTCTTGTTTAACTTGAATTAATATTTCAGTTTTGATCTCGTTTATTAGGTCTCAAAGACATCTCTTTATGTCCTCTGATGCTGTGTTTGATGTTGCATCTTTGCTGCCCTCAATCTCTTTTACATTTACCTCTCCTGGATCAATATTCTCAGGGTTGGGGGCTGGGGCCTTTTTCTTATTTCTCCCTCTCGTCATGTTTTTGGTTCCTTCCATACAAGTGTATAGTGTAATTCCCAGCCCACAGGCTAGGGGCTTCTGCCCCTTGTTGTGCGCTATTAGAGAGTGAAGTGCAAGCAAGGGTAGTATACGCTGGCTCCTCCCCTCTGGGCCAGTTGACCTTTGTGGGCCTTCACTGTGTCAGTGTGCGCCGCCCTCAGGAAACCACTTGATTTGTGACAACCCCCGGGGTCCCAGCTCAGTCCAAGCAGATCCCACCAATCCGCTCTGCAAGGGGAGCAACCAACTGAAGCTGTTTCCTTATAGAGCCAGGGCTTTCCTGCCCAACTCCAATATGTCGTCTAGTTGGTTGCCTCTTTCCTGCGGGAGGGTCCCATTCCCATCACTCACCACGTGTTGATGCAAGTCCCGAGAACTATTGGGCTCCCTGACCTCTGACCTCAGTGCGGCTGCAGTGCAAATTCACGGTGCCTCTAGGTGGGTCGCATGCAGGGCCAGTTCCGGGCAAGCCGCGCACAGGGCTGTTCAGTTTCATGCTCGGGCCAGCTCAAGCCAGTCGCTTCAGCGTGGATCCGTCACTCAAGTGGATCTCAGGCAGGAATTCAGGCCACTTGGTGAGAGTGCAGTGCTTGCCGATCTTAGCTTCTTTAATGTTAGCCCCGGGACCTCGTATTCAAGCATTTTCTTTCCCTTCAGTTTCTTTCTGGATTGAAAGAGTCCATTTCCCTCTGTTTGGATCTCTTCAGGGTGTTCTATTCTGGCATTTGAGCTGTCTCTCTCAGAGAGGCTCCGTATCCTGCTATCTCTAGGTCCGCCATCTTTGAAAGCACAAGTACAGCTTTTCATAGTATTGATTTTTTTTTTTTTCTTCAAGCTGAGTGAGAATACTTCATGGTCAGTTTTTCCTTAAAATTTTATACATGTCTAAGTATTGCCCCAATTTTTTTAAGCTAAAGAAGACTGGGGAGAGACATATACCTTCTCTCAGTGTCACTCTTCTTACCTATAACAGGAAGTAGTTATAGGGATGGTGATACTTCCTCTGAAGGTGTTTATGGAGGTAAAATCCACTAATTACATAAAAATGGCTTGAAAAATAATTATTATTGCTAAAAGATAAAGTTTGTTTCACACAAGATCATTTTTCTCAGAAGTATGAGAAGATGAAAGTAAAATATAAAGTATGTTCATCATGGGTATCTTAGTTACTTTTCTCTCGTTGCTGAGGCAAAATACCTGATACACAACATTAAAAAAGGAAAAGTTTATTTAGCTCACAGTTTGTGGAGGTTTCAGTCCATAATCAGCTGGCTCCAAGGCAGTCTGTCACATGACATAAGGGCAATAAATAGTTCATGACAGTGGAAGACAGCAAATAACAAGGTAGGAAACAAGACTGTTTCTGTCCCTTATATTGCATGCAGGCTGCCCACTCTAGGGTGAGTATAGCACTCATATCCTTAACCCTAGCTAGAACTATGCCAAACCAAGCAGTGAACTGATTTACTTATCACACACCTTTAATCTCAGCATCACGCACTCTAGATTCAGCCATCTCTGAGAAAGCCCTCTGATCATGAGGCTGTGAGAGACATCTATACACAACCTGTAACAGTGGGAAAATCCAACAATACAAAGACGTTTGAATAAAAATCATAATCCACCACCAGTAACATTTCGTGGTTTTGGGATTTATTTTGTTTTTTGTTTTGGGTATGATTTTTATTTTCTTTTCTTAGAATTAGAACTTGTTGTTAGTAGTTATTTTCTAGGACATTTTTGCATTACGGAGTATGACAGCAAGAACAGTGCTGATTAAGAGAGAAATAAACGCATTGACTCTTTGCATGTTCACAGGGATTGTGGTGGAAGGGTGTCTCTTCCATCTGTGCACCTACTCCTTGAGCAGCACCTGTTTGATATCTCCTGAGTATTAATTGATTTAGTAACTGATGGTCTCAGGTCAGTTCAGTTGACCAATACTCAGAAATAAGAGAAAGATGAAAGGGCTTTTGGTCTAATCTTGACTTATCCTTGAGCCTCCTTTATGACCTTAGTCAAGTCTGTTCCCCTTATTACCCTGCCTTTATCTTTGAGACAGTGCTTGGTCAATAATGTTCACTTTAGTTCTGAATAAACTACAGGTAAGTGTAGTATATAACAAGGGTGTTTATTTAAGAGTAAGTGGAAAGTGATGATGAAAAAATGCTAATTCATGACGTTATGATGCTTTGTCCCTGCAATGAATAGTGCTTGTGATTCAGCATTGTTTTCTGTAAATTTTTACTCAAGAGACAACAGCTGATACTGACTGGAAAAACAGAAGTTATAATCAAAAGTTATTTCACCAGATTTTACGATAAATCAATGGGTGGCTATGAAAGAGATGAAAAGGATTAAGTGTTGGGTTTCCTACAGAATTTAGTTTTAATATATCTATTCAGTGTATTTTTATATATTGCTTTAATGGAAGAGTCTTGATGCCACTTAGCAGGTGAGAGGCTAGGAATAGTGGTTTTGTATTTATATCAGTGGTCTCGAAGTGCTTTGTTTCTAACTCACCCCTGCCAGATAATATAAATGCTATATATTAAAAAGATGCATTATTTTCCAAAGAGGTTTTGAAATATCAGGAAGGCTGTGTAGCTATGCTTCCAGGAAGTGTCCTGAGGAAGCTTGATTCACTCCCAACACATTCAGATTGAAAAGCCTCTAGAGGTACCTTGATCTCTCTGACTTTAGGTAGACCTGTTTTCAAATTCTTATTACTGCCTCTGGATGACTTCTTCAATTGAATGAATGGATGAAGACTGGATTTATGACCATTTAAATGAGGAAATTAATTTTATTACCTGGAAATGAAGGTAGTCAGTGTTTCAGAAGGCTTAAGAAGAGAAATTCCTGTGATTTAATAATAGACAACCTCAGTTAAAAATGTGAAATGTGAAATAGACACCTTCTCACAAAGGTCATATAAATTACCAAAAATACATGAAACATTGTTTAATATCACTAACCATTTGGGAAATGCAGCCACTAGAATGGCAACAATTAAAGAGAGAAAAAAGATATTAGCTAGTATTGGAAATAATGCACAGAAACTGGAACACACATTCATTGTAAGTAGAAATGTAAATCAGTACAACCACTTGGAAAAACAGTCTGGCAGTTCTTCAAAAAGTTAAACATAAAATTAACATTTGACTTAACAGAGAAATGAAAATATATGTGCACACAAATACAGCAGTATTATTCAGAATAGCCAAAATATAGCAACAACTCAAATGTTCATCACCTGATTAATGGATAAACAAAATGTAGTATATCCATATAGTAGAATAGTATTTGGCCATATAAAGGTAGTGCTGATATATGTGACAGCAAAAAAACAAAACAAAAACCTTGAAAACATTAAGTGAAACAAACCAGTTACAAAAGACCACATATTGTGTGATTTCATTTGTGTAAAGGACCTAGATTAGGCAAATTCACAGAGATAGTAAGAAAATTAGTGGTTGCCTGGCATCAAGCAGGCAGTATTATGGAGTTAGGTAGTGATAGCTAAAGAGAATGGGGCTTTTGGGGGATGATAAAGATATTCTAATATGTGATGGTTTCAAAGGATACTAGGATGAGTGGATGCACGGTCTGGCCTGCACCAGACTCTGTAGAAAGTACCATGGCCACTGCAAAGGGAAGTGTTTGGTAGGTCCAGTAAGTTTTCTCCACTAGTTCAAGAGGCAGAAGGTATTGTAGGCTGTGGATCATGTGGTGATGATGGTCTTTCTAGGTCCAGAGTTGGATAGCAAATACAGGTGGCATAAGGATCTGGAAAGAGGGGCTAACTTTCAAACTGTCTAATATTAAAGCACAAGGTACTCTGCATGTAAATGCTGCAGTGAACCAGTCTTTGTTTTCTAGAACATTGAGTTCACAGACCAGAAGAACAGAACTCTCAGTTACTGGGTGTTTCCTGTATGTCTGACACCATTCTAAGGGTCTTTCTCATATGCCTTACAGCTCAGGATTTGGGGAGCCAACTATAAAACATCATTGTTCTCAAAGAATGTCTTTTAGCTTCTTTTTCAGGATGCTTTTGAGTTCTTTATTACAATGACCATATGTATCTAAAAGTTAGCAGACATTTTCTTTTTCTCCTGCAGTTGAAGTTGCTTTTTCACTTAATAACTTACAAAGTAAGAAAAGAATAAATTTGTTATTTTGAGCTATTTGACTTAGAGTTCATCTAAATTACATTCTTTTATATTGAGGAAAATTTTCTGAACATCGATGATACTGTGTGTTCAGTAAGGTAGATTCCTTTATAAATATATTTGTCAATACCATTTGGAGGGCTCCCACCTCAAAAAGAAACATTTTTTTATATCAAGGTTTTCAATATATTAAAGGTAGTAAGCATGTTTGGAAGCATGCTCAGTAGAGTGAAATTTGTAACAAGTGTAGGGAAAAATTACAGTCTACAGGATGATAGCATGCTATTATGAAAGAGAATGAAATAGCACAGAGCTCAGTGATGACTTTTTGCATCTTCTGCTCTTCAGGCTGGCATCAGGTCTAGGCTGTCCTATGAAAATTCATTTGAGCTCATGTGTGAAGGAAAATAGCATTTTCTGATTGGTTCCATGTGGAAAGCTTTGGAAACTTTTGTTGCCAAATACATGCTTTTTCTGAGCATGTATCTTGGCACTTTGTAATTAATAGCTCACACCCACTTCCCCAGCCAGTTTGCTATGCCATAATCTCCTGCCTCATTCCACCCTGAGAGATACAAATCCCTATAATTCTTCATAAGGTCCTGATATAGTGGAGGTCTCCAGCTTCATGTAACAGCTTGCTGCTGAAAGGGGCTCTAGGCCCCTGGGAAATATGTTTTCTCTAACTACCTTAGGATGTTGTGGCTCACCAGCTGGGTTGAAGAAATAAAACCTTTTGAAGTGGAACCACAGGTCTCCTTCACAGGATTCACCGAAATAGCTTTCTTCTTGTGGGTGGTCTTTTTCTTCAGACAGTTCACTTGAGGCTAGCTCTGTCCTAGAAAAGTGAATCTTTCTGCCACATTTACTGCAGTGTGTGTGGCGTGAATCACTGAAGAGGCCCTGACAGTTCAGTTTTAATTGGTCTGCAGGAATCCCTTTTTTTCAAATCTTAATGAGCATTTGATCTCTAGGACAGACTCTGGGTCATCCCCTTGGGCCAGGAGTTGGATACAAATGGATAACCTGTGGTACTTGCCCTAGATTAGTAAGCTATTATTTGACTGTCATGGTCTCTGGGTCTACTACCATGTCAGAAGGTAGAAAAGACCTCTGATATACCATCTCAAGTGGACTGTTACTTAGTCCGGTTTTCAGGGTGTTTCAAATCCTCATGAGGGCTATTGGCAATAACCAGTCAGGTCTCAGAATTTTCTTGGCATAGTTTTGTCAGAGTTTGTTTTAGGGTCTTGTTGGCTCTCTTGATCTTTACAAGGACTATTTTACTATGTAAAATGGAGGTGGTACTTTATTCCTAAAGCTGTTGCTACCCCTTGAGCTGTTTAAGAAGTAAAGAAGTCTCACTGTCACCCTGAAGGGGCTGGAGTAGTCCAAACTGGGGAATGATTTCTTGTCAAGTGAGGAACACTTTGATTGTCTTTATAACCTTTTCTGAAGGCCTCTGTCCACCTTGTAAACATGTCAATTAGGATCAATATTAAATCCCTCACATTGTTGTGGCTAGGTAAAATGTAATTGTCAGTCCACCCCAGGGTGTGTTCCTCTCCTCTGCACAGGTTGTAACTAAGGAGGTAGTCTGAGCTTGCCAGGCTTATTGTAAGCAGAGGGGACAAGCTTTCCAGACCTGTCAAGTTGTTGCTGCTAGTCCTAGTCCTGTGAAAATTTAAGCAACCATTTCCCATGTAGGATTTTGTAGCATTTCACTGTATCCCTTGAGGGGGAATCACTTTAATGGTTTCTTAGGAACATAGAGTAAGCCAAGGGTCTTGAGGGGCTATAAGGCTGCCTTTTGTAGTTCTTTGCCAATCTTTTTATTTCCCAAGTAGATTTTAGACATGTCTCTTTGGGGTCCCTTGCAATGAATGACATGGACCTACTTGGGAAGATAGACTGTATCTAAGAGTTGTAGAATTCCTTGCTTATGTTTTTTATAAATTATTGCTTATTAGTTAGCATGCCTCTTTCCAGATTGCTGCGTGAGTATGTAGTACCAGAAAGGATTATTTAGATTAGTGTCCAGGCCTGAATAAGGGCTATGAGGTTTTTGGGGTTTGTTTTGTTTTGTTTTTTAGCAGAAGTCCCTGGGGGAAGGAGTTTGCCTTAGTAACCTATTGCAAACTGACAACTGCATAACCTGTCCTTCTTGAACAAAACCACTTCCATCAGTGAACTATAACTCCTCAAGGTCTTGGAGGGGCAAATCACTGATGTCTGGTCTACTTGTATAGGTCTGGAAAATCATCTGTTAAGTCCTGTGATGAAAAGTCAGGCACAATGAAAATTTAGTTAGCAAACACAGGTTGCATATCCTTTTAAATAGGAACTGTTGACCCACTCAGGGCTCAAAGGAAATTTTCATGGATGAGATCCCAAAGTTAAAGAGCACACATGTGTAAGATATCAGCAACAACAGGCAGCATGGAGCAGAGCAGAGCTCCTTGCATCTGTATTGTACAATTCTTATACAGGTTGATATCTCATATTTACATTCTTACATAGTGCTATAACCAGTTCATGCATGTTTACTTGTGCTAAGTCATGGTTACATACTGTATCCCACTATATGCCTGTGCTAGACAAATGGGGTCACATCCTCAGGTGTCCTTAGATGCCGCTGAACTTTGAAGCAGTCTGAGTAGTTTCTCCACAGGGACATAAACACAAATCCAGTTTAAGGTCACAGTTGTTGTACCCAAAAGCAAAACCAAATAGAATGGGAAGAGTAACTGATATTAGAGAATTAACTCCAGGAGAAGGTAGCCCTAGGTTGGCTTTAGGACTAAGGGGAAAACAGGAACAGGCTGGCTTTGCCAACTCTGCCAGGGAGAAGACTGCATTTTTTTTAAATGATTGTAAATTTTTCTTTCTGTTCCTGTGCAAACAAGTGCTAGGCTATTACTCTACTTCTTAACTCACAGCTGATGATTTTACTTTTACTGGCTGTTCCTTTGTTCTGCTCAGGCCATCAGGCACATAGTTCTTTCAAAATTACCTACATTTCTGTTAGAAAAGCAGGAAAATTATCTAACCCAATTTAGAAGAGAAGAGGGGAAGAGGGGATTTCCCAAAATCAAGTACTTGCTCCTTTCTACAAAAGTGAGAATTCCTGGTGTCTATGAGGTCAGTTAAAAAAAAAAAAAAAAAAAAAAAGATGAACAAAGAAGTAACCAGGAGACCAACCAAAATGACTAATAAACATGGAGGAATCATGTGAGCAATTCATGGGAGAAACCAAAATGGCTGCCACTCGTGGCAGACAGGTTGACTGGGACAAAACAGGGCCCTGAGAAAGCAACTCACTAAGGATACCCAGAGATAAAAGGCCATTTAGGGGAAAAGCGCAGATGAGACTTACAGCACTAAAAGAGTAAACTGGTAGGTGGCTATTCAAGCAGGAGACCAAATTACCAGTGGGAATTTTTCCCAAGAGAGGGAGAAAGCTCAGCAAAGTATCAGAACAGAAATATGAGGTCAAAAAGACATAGTACTAAACTTTAGGTCATATACATGGAACCTGAATAATCTGTTTTGCACCTGGATTATTAACAGGCCCTCTGGCAGCTGTTTACTGACCTGCGGTGAGTGACAAAAACAAACAAACAAACAAAAAAAAACAAGAAAGAGAAGAAAGAAAAAGGAAATAAATATGAGGTGAACCACTGGGTCTCTTTACCAGCTGGGAAAAACACAAACCATGTGCTTCCACTGCCCTCTCCCACATGGTGGGACACATATAAAAGTATGCCTGGTGCCATGAGAAAACTTCCTGAGTTCCCCAGGTTCCATTAATTTTTACCACTCTTTAATTCTCTGACTCTTGTACTCACTAAACGAATTTGAACCTTCCAAAGAATGAAAAATCATCCTGAGGAGAAACAGGATAAGAAGGGGATTGGAACTTTCCTGGTGCAGAGCAGGAGAAAAACTAAACCAGACCTTCTCAGCCATAGGTTTTAGAAATAAACTGTACCCAGAGAATCTTAACCTACTCTTGACTGGCTCAACAAGATACACTGCAGGGTTTGGAGGTCCTTATAGGAATATTTTCTAGGTTCTTGCTATCCTGAACAAAGAATTGGTCAAGACGAGCAAAAGGTGGTGAGGTTTTACATTTAAAGGAAGAAAAGGAAACATGCTCTGCAGACAATTTGGGCCAAGTAAAAGGGGAAAAAAGTGCATTCTATAGCTTGAAAGCGAAGTACTGTAAAAGAGACAACACAGTAGCCAGGAACATCTTTAACATGAACCAAATGACCAGGTGTGATGGCACACACCTGTAATCCCAGCCCTTGGGAAGCTGAGGCAGAAGGATTGCTGCAAGTTCGAGGCTACTGGGACAACATAGCGAGTTCAAAGCCAACCTGCTACACAGTGAGACCCTATCTCAAAAAACAAAGCAAAGAAAACAAACTGACACTTGTTTGTTCTCCTTAAAGGTGGTTTTAGGTACAGGGAATAAGTGACTTACCTTGAGACCTGCAGTTATAACCCAAATAGGGTTTTTAGCAGTCCTGCCAATGTTTTTATTGTAGATTTCCCTATCCTTAATAGGTTTCAGTAATTATTGTTAACAATAACACTGTAAAAATGATAGAGTATTGGCCCTGAAGCAAGGCCAGCAGATTGCTGTAGCTGCTGGTTTCAAACAGAAGCCTAAAGAGAATTCTTTCTGTGGTCTGATGGCCATTTCAGAACTTTCGAAATGTAATGGTCAATTCATCAGAAAGAAATAGCAGGTGAGTATGGCAGACTTTGGGGGCCCTGCAGGGGAGAGACCCTGTTGCCTCGGGACCTGCACCGTGCGGTTGACTCGGGGTGCTGGGAGAACAAGGAGCTCCACCCCTCTCTGGGGGGCAGCTGTGAGTGTGGCAGACTTTTGGCAGCCTGAAGGAGAGAGACCCTGGCGCATTGGGACCTGCACCGGGCGGTTGACTCAGGGTGCTGGGAGAACAAGGAGCTCCACCCCTCTCTGGGGGCGGCTGAGAGTGTGGCAGACTTTCAGCGGCCTGAAGGAGAGACACCCTGGCGCATGGGGACCTGCACGGTGCAGTTGACTCTGGGTGCGGGGAGAACAAGGAGCTTCTTCCCTCTCTGGGAGGCGGCTCTGAGTATGGCTAACTTTCGGCGGCCTGAAGGAGAGAGACCCTGGTGTTTCGGGACCTGCACTGTGTGGTTGACTCGGGGTGCCGGGAGAACAAGGAACTCCTCCCCTCCCCTCTCTGGGGGGGCGGCTGTAATCCTGCCGGTGGGCAGGCTGAGAATCAGACATCTCATGTCGTCCTGTCCCATGTCTCCCCCACTTAGCAAGTGGGAGCCAGTTAACTATACATCTTGTGAAAAAATTGGCTATGGTATTTAGTATGAGTGCCCCATATGCAAAGATATGGACAACCATTTGGAAGAAAACAAGAGACAATATGACAGATAGTGAAGATCCCTGGTTGTATAGCTTTGAAATTTATGCTTTCTGAAGTTCCGTTCTGTTCTGTTTTGTTGTGTTTAATTTTATCGCCCTTAATCTAAAATTATATATATGGAAAAGAAAGTGCTCTGAAGGATATAACTGAATATATGTTTAAGCGTGTAAGATAGATGACCACATTACTGTTTTTGTTAGATTGTTGAGCAGAACTGTTAATAGTCTCACTGTTTGAATGTCTACTTTGTGTGCTTTAATTTTGTAACTTGAACAACTATTTCCAATGATGACAGTATGTAACCTATCAAGTGGCGATTTCTTAGTGTTTTTGTTTTTGTTTTGTTGTTGTTCTTGTGGTTCTTTTATTTTTTGCCTTTGGAATTCTGTATTGCTGCTACCCTTTTTCTGTTTCATTTGGTTGTTTTCTTTTTTGTTTTTTCTCTTTAAATAAAATTAAAAAAAAAAAAAAAAAGAGTAGGGGTCATGGATATAGCTCAGCGGCATAAGTGCCTGCCTGGCAAGCACAAGGTTGTGAGTTTGATTCCCATTACAAAAAAAAAAGTGATAAGCTGGTATTTATTTTAATAATCAAAGACATACATCAAAACTTAGCCCATCTTCTGTCTTTTTAGTAGAAGTGCACATACTTCAGCTAACACCCCAAACACAGAAGTTCTTTGAGACCCAGACTAAACATGAGTCCCATTTTTCTCTAAAAAGTCAGGAAAGCTGTGCCTTAGGATGCCTGGGTAGATCCACAGCACCCTGCCACATAATTCAGGCAACTAAGCATCCAGCTGGCCCCCTAGCTGGTAATTCCTCAACACTTGGGTATGTAGTAACATTGCCAAATAGGCTGGAAGGGTTTAGAGAACAGGAAATAAACTACTGGGAGATAGGGCGGCAGCTGTGAACCATAGACAGGGGAGGAAATGAGAATGAACACTAGTAGAGAAAAGCAACATTAGCAATTTCACTTCATTTTTAAACCAAGAATTATTGAAAAGACATCTGTCTCTAGGGGCATTACTCCCTACTCAGTTAATCTAGTTAGAACTTGCAGTGAAGAAACATGTGAATGGGGACCACATTTCCTGTTACTACTACATCTCAACTGATTTAGAATTATAAAAAGATGAAATTGAGTCTGTGAATATTTCATTTACCCAGCAACAACTACATTGTCACAAGAACAAGAAATCTTTAATGTTAGAAATAATTTAAAAATACTTTTTCACCTCTGCTGTTTGGTGTTTTGTCATGCTGTGACTATGCAGACTGTTTTCATGAAGAGGGATTTTGTTGATGTTAAATGTGCTGCTCTATGTGGCAATGGATAATAAAGGCAAAACATACAGAACAATGTAAACTAATTTTGTCCCCTGAAATAGAACACCTTGTCATCAATGCTATTTTACAGATTCATAGTAGGCATGTGCCCAATGCATTAACCTAAAGAAATTGTAATTTTAGAGCAGGTCAGTTGTAAATATTGTGTTCTTATTTTTATATTTCATTTCATACTAGCCATTTTGAAGTATTAATGATTGTAGGCTTCAGTGATTAATGTTTGTCTACAGAGAGCAAATTATAGTTGTGTACACATTTGTGGATGATAATGTTTGAGCCAAATCACTGTTGGAACTGAAAGAAATTTATTAAATTGACTTGGGTATAATTGTGGGGGTCCTTGACCATCTGTCCTAACACTTAGCTTCTATTTGAGAATCTTAAGTTAGGCTGTGAAAACTGTTTATTTTGGCATTGCATGTTCACAGTGCTTATAATGAATTTATTAGGCACAGAGTGCTGTGAGTAGACAGGGCTCTGATCTTAGTAGCAGAAGTATTCCTGTTGATTGTCACTGACACTCATCAGTGGTTTACATGTATTCATAGGCATTCTGGCTTCCTAGTTTGACTTTTAACTTACCAAGGAAGGGCACTAGGAGTGGTTCATGTCATCCAACTCAATATTGACCACATAGCATCAGTGAAATAAATGTGTGCTGAATGTCTAAATCAGTTCATCTTTTGCATCAGGATAGGCCAGCCTGAGAGAACAGTCATCATGGTCAGCTTTGAAGTACTGTATTGGTTTTGTGGTCCATGGCCTCCTGGGACCAGTCCAAATCTTCATTGCCTTACAGATTCACTGGGCTTTGTGAAGACCGAACTCAGACTCCTCAGCATTTACTTAATCTTACAAACTATGCCAGTCTTTCTACCTTTTTAGATTAGTGAGTGATAAGAAAGATGAAAATGATTTGTCTAGATTCAGAATTTTCTAAATTTACTAAGTTCTGTTACTCGCAAAATTTGAGCCTTATCATTTCTTCAGATCTCCAGTGTGGTAAACCTTCCTTGTCTCTTCCATATTGTCTGTTTAGATGCTGAACTATTTAGAAATAAGGAATTCTAGGAAAGACACAGAAATGTTCACTTTTGGCAGAAAGTGGAATGAGAACCTTCCCTTTTTTTGGTACTAAATAAATGATATCGTCATTTAAAAACATAATGAAAATTATTTTTCTACAATATAAGACTGGCAGATGAAGAAGTTTTGCGAGTCTTTGAAAAGCAGAGTACTTTACTAGGTTCAGGTCCTCTGTTTTTATAGCAACGGCCATAGTCCTCCGGCCTTGTCTTTGCTCAGGTGTCTGCTGTTTGCCAGGAAGCCATACCAGATGTGTCTGGATCCAACTCTTCACTAATCCCCTACATTCTCCCTGAGTGTTTTTCTGTGACTACTACATTCTATTTGGTTATGGAGTCTGAACATTTTGAGAAAATAATCCTGACCCTGTGGTTTTCCAGGTTGTGCTGGTGAGATGGAATGAGCCATACCAGAAACTGGCCACATGTGATGCAGATGGAGGAATATTTGTGTGGATTCAGTATGAAGGCAGATGGTCTGTAGAACTGGTCAACGATCGAGGCGCTCAGGTGAGTAGGCAGCAGGCCTCTTGCAATGAAAGTACACCAGGCAGAGTGTCCTAGAGCACAGGCGTTAGCATTGTACAGCACTGAAACTTTTGTGAGCAAAGTGGAAGAAAAATAAATAATATTAGATCCTTTTCTCTCATTCAGCTTGAGTCACTTGATGAGGGTGTGAAATCATACCTCCTTCTCTTCCACCAGGCTGCTGTTGTGAGAACTCTCTAAGCTATAAGTGATCTGTGAATCATTTTTTACTATTCAGTGTTGTGCTTACATGCTAAATTTGGATCCTCTGAAATGCTTCTAGAATATCAGTTTTTTGCTCCCTTTTAGAAGGTATTTTCCCTGTGCCGTGATCTTTATGCTTCTCTCACTGAGAGCTCCACATGTTTATTTCCCACAGCCTATTCACAAAATAAGAGCTTTTAACAATCATTTATATTGGTTTTAATTAATATGGGCATCTGTTGTCATGGTCTTCTCTTCCTTTCTGATGCAATTTGTCTCTTCTCTGAGGAAGACAGTTGCTCCATGAATTGCTCTGGCTTGTGATACAGCTCCACCTTGAATGTATGGATGGGCTGCCTGGCACTCCTCATGTGCTTAGGGACATTTGTTGAGGCAGACAGTTCTCACATGTGAATTTGACAGAATAATGATTGAGAACCTGAGTCCTCGAGGGATGAAGGTTTATTTGTTTATTCATTTGTTTATTCTTAACTCTCTGAGAATAATTCCCCTGTATCTTGCTGTACATTTTCAAAAGACAAGATTCTTATCCTCCTCTCCTGCCTGTTGCTTAACTGTTTCCCCAATTTGAAAGCTGTTGACCAGTAAAATGACATAAAATTGCTAGAAATGAACATACTATTGCCAGAGAGTATTACTTGGCTGAAGATTTCTGTAAAATGTCATCACAGAAGAAAAAAACTACCTCTCTGTGAAAACAGAACATTTTTGTGTGTTATTTATTTAGTAGATAAACAACAATATTGACTGACTCTAATAAAGCACACCTGGGGTGAGAAAAGTAGTAAATAACATCTTTTTAAAGGAGAGCTGCAATTATGGAAATCTCCATGACCATGACATGTTCAGGTCACTTCTTAAGAGTGGATGAGAAGGAGCTTTGAAGTCAGACAGCATAGTGTAGAAATCTTACTCCATGACTTCTGAGTTGGAGGTATTTCAGTTTTCCTTGCCTGGGTTTTCTCATCTGTCATAAGGAACAATAATTTCCTCTGCCTCAGAGGATCACTGTGAAGATTAAATGAGAATGTACATGAAAAGTGCTTATACCCCTGTCTGTACATAGCACCTGTCATCCTGCATTACTGTGGTGTCTACAATATTTTGTGGTACACCTACCTCATAACCCCCTAAGGCAGAGCCCATCTACTTTGAAACAGTAGCCATATAGTCTCAAAAACAAATTTCAGGACTAGAGAAGGCAACTTTTCATGGTTTTCTGAGAAGCAGACAGTTCCCTTGAGGTTTCCTAGAGGGTTTCTAACATACTGTAACTCTCTAACCAACAGTTAAGATTCTTTTCCCTAGTAAGGCCTATGATGGGGTGAGACTTATCTTCAGGTTTAAGATTGAAAGAGCGCTTTAAACCATTACTCAGAGAAAGAAGGGAGATGGGAGCTAGGATACATACCAACTATATGCTTGGCTTTTTTCATTTGTTATTTCAATCAATCTTCATAGGATCCTTATTCGTAAGAAGTTGTAATAGTAGAAGAGAAAGATCCAGGTTAGGGACATTCAGTAATTTGCCCATCGAGGTTCTGGGGTAGCAAAGCCAGAGCTCAAACCTCAGTTTGAGTCCAAATGCTCCAATATGCTATCATATTCCTAGGCCAAAAAAGCCCCACTATTTTCTCTTTGGCAGAAATGCCACATATTCATAGTATATACAGAATTGTTCAGACTTTATTACTGTTTAAGACACCTGTTCTATGAATCAAGCAGTGCCACTGCCACATGGTTTTCTCCTGGCAGCAACTTCTCTAAGCAGGTGATCACTGTCATCTCCATAGGACAGTTGTGTGTTTGTCACCACCCGTCACATCCTTCCATGTTTCTTTCTGTGGACAGAAAAACATGCCAGAAACAAGAAAGGTAGGATGAATGCCTCCCCAGAGACAAATGAGCTAGTGTGCGCACAGAACATCAGGCAGTATCCTGAGGCTCACAAATGCTTGTGCCTGCCAGATTCCACTAAGGAATCTCTGTGTCTTGTGACCTGATTCCAATTTTAGCTAATTTTACTGTTTAAAATTTGTTCTTCAAATCTGAGGACTCATAGAGCAGCTGTCATCACTATAATACAGTGGTTTAGAGGGGGTGTAGTTTGGTTGCTTTTCGTCGTGTTAGAATCAGATAGTATCTGAGTAAAAGACACCACACATAGGTGATGTTGGAACACTGATCAAGGCAGTGGAGGCTGTGCTCACTTGGAAAATTATCTGGAAGAAAGAAAAGTTCTGTGCCTGATAACTCAGAGAAAAGTACCACTTTTTTTTTTAGAAGAAATGACAGGTGATCCATGCCTTTCATTGTCATAAAGTAAGTCAGGTATTTGGCAAATGCTAAATGATGCCATAACAATTTTTTTCAGGAAATGATTAAGAGTCCTTCATTTAAAAAATGAGTCTGAAACAGTACACACGTTGTTTTATAGTGTTAGTCACTGAAGAAGGCTGTGCCAGGCATACATATTCTGAGACAGTCTCATAAAAAGCTGCCTTGGGCAACAGTGTGAGGGAGCTGCTGCTCAGCTCGTTACTCCACATCTGAGAGCTGTCTTTAGTAAAGTAAGAGCATTGCAACCCTCTACAGCTAAAAACAAGCAAAAGAAAGGGAGTTTTTGCTATCTCCTGCCTCCAGCATTTGGCACTTGACCTCCGGTTTTGTTTTTCCAGTTGTGATGTATTCCTATCACTTCATTCTGACCTAATAAGCCCAATTACTTCATGTAAAAATTCTGCATGACCTGTTTTCTATGTGATTACTAGTGTTTCATTTTTGTCTTTCAGAAGATTCCTAAAGTAGAGCAGACAGGAACGAAAATAGACACATAGTATTACATCAAACTAAAAAGCCTTTGTATTAGGAAGGTAACAGAGTAAGAGCCACAGAATGGGAGAAAATATTTGCGAACCATAGGTCCGACAAAGTTAATGTCCAGAATTGTAAGGTACTCAGTTCATCAATAGAAAAAAATATCCAAACACTTCAGTTAAAATTGGCATTAGACCTAAGTACTGTAAATATTCCTCAAAAGAATGCATACGAATGACTAATAGATATAGGAAACAGTGCTCAGTTTTCATTAATTGTCATTGGCAAAAACCACAATGAATGTTCTTTCAAACTAGATAGTAAAATTGGTTGTAACAAAATGCAAATCAATACAGCCTTTCTCAAGTTTGAATGTCTATGATCAAAAAGACAAAAGATAGCAAGCATTGGTGAGGATTGGAAAAAAGGAACCCCTTACTTACTGTTGGTGGGAATGCAAATTAGTACAACCATAGTTGTACCAAAATAGTATGAAAGTTCCTCAAAAAACTAAAATAGAACTACCATATGACCCCTCACTGCTGAGTATATTTTCAAAAGGAAATGAAATTAGTATGTCAGAAACACATCTGCACTTCCATGTTTAATGTAGTATAATTGACAGTAGCCAAGAAATAGAAGGAAGTGTCCAAAGACTGATGAATAGGTTTAAAAATGTGATACACACAGGAATATCATCCAGTCATAAAAAGGATAAAATTCTGTCATTTGCAACAGCACGGATGGAACTGGATCTCAATGTAGTAAGTGAAACAAATCAGGCACAGGAAAAGTACTGCATGATCTCACTCATTTACAAGCTTAAAAATTCATTATGTAGAAGTTGAAAGTAGGCAGGCATGGTGGTACATACCTGTAATCTTAGCACTTGGGAGGCTGAAGGTAGGAGGATTGCTGCGAGTTCCAGGCCACCTGGGCTACATAGTGAGCTCGAGGCCAACCTGAACTACATGGCTGAGCCTGTCTCAAAAAGATAAAAAAAAGCAAGCAAACAAAAAAAGTTGTAAGTAAAGCAGAGGTTATCAGACGCTGACAGAGTAGGAGACAGAGAGAGAAAAGGAAAGTTTGGTCAGTGGGTCCTAAGTTATAGCTAGTAGTAAAAAGTTGAGAGAGAGAGAGAGAGAGAGAGAAAGAGAGAGAGAGAGAGAGAGTGAGTTTAATTTTAAAATAAAAAAAATACAGAATTTCAAAACAAAATAATAGTAAATTAACGCTGGTTACTATATTGTGTATTATTATCTTCAAAGTAGTTGTTCAGATTACAAGATATAGGCATGGAAAAATGATCAGACAATAAAAGCACAAACTTTTTTTGATGAACTAAAAGGGATTAGTAGTGTAATATATATATATATATATACACACACACACATATACATATGTATATATATATATATATATATATAGTCTTTTCCCTTCTTTCTTTCCTCCTTTTCCCTATCTCAGTTCTTTCCTTTTGAGCAGTTTCTTTCCCTTTCCCTTTCACAATATCTGTTGTACATTTTGGATCTTATTTACTCTTTTAGTTTTTTACACTAGGAGACAATATGATATTTACATGTATGAGTCTGATTTATTTCACTTATGAGTACGGCCTTGAATCTCATCCATTTACCGTGAATAAATCCCTGGTTGAGAACCAAACTGCTATTATGAATCCCAACATAAGGGTACTCAAGGAGGGGCCATGCACTGTGAGTGCCCAGTAAAGCTCTGTTCTCCCGTCTCTGCATGAGAGGTTTCCTACTAGCCTCCTCTAGCTTCTCATTAGCCATCTTTAGTTGATTTGACAATGATCTTGTAATTTGGAACCCTCTATATGGGTTTTCTGATATGTATTCAGTTGTATTTTGTGTGATTTTTCTGGAGACTTCATTTCAGATAGTTGTTTCCAAACATTTAAGTTTTACTTCCATCTGACTTATTTCTGCTTGTCTATAAAAACTGATTGACTTGTTTTAAGTTTTCTCCTAAGTCTTGTCTTGCTCTTTCTTCAATCTGTTTATATTGCTGTACTTTGCCATGTTCTATCACATTATTTGCTATGTGACATTTGAGGATTACTACTTCTTGTTCCATTTTCTTTTTATCATTCTGTAGTTTTAAACATTTCTGTATTTTTCAGAAACAATAACTCCATATTTGTACTCAACAGGTTTTTCAAAGCTGTTGATTTTCCTGTTTCTTTTTCTATTGTAATTTTTAACTTGGAATTTTCAGTTTCAGACTCAGCACTTCTTACAGCCTTTTTATGTTGACTGTCTGCTTCTTGCAACAAATTTGCAATTATCAGGTTTTTCTGAAGCTGTTTGTTTTCTTTTGTTTGCTTTTTTATTGTAACTTTTAACTTGGGATTTTCAAGTTCAAGCTTTGATAGGTGATCTTTCATCTCAGCACACTGTACAGCTTCAACTTCTTTGTGTTGATTCTATGCTTTTTGCAACTTTACACTGCATTCTAAATTGTGCTATCAGCAGCAAAACATCCTGGTAACTAGGGTAGGGTAGCTCCAGATCCTGGAGGCTGCTTCACATGACTGATCTTCAAGATCATCCATAACCTCAGTTTTTTACCAGAGTTTTCTTATCATCATCTTCAGTATAAACAAACTTTTGTGGGTGCATCCATTTGGAAGCATGTTTTATGAGAATTCTTCCCATGCTGGTTCCTCACCTCCTTGCTCCAGGAAACCTGCTGCTAATGTTTCTTGCAGCTCCAAAGCTCCTGCCAGGTCAGGGTGGTTTGCCTCTGGTGTGTTACTGCACAATAGAGTGACTACAGATGATAATAAAGTACTGTATATTTTGCAATGATAAAAAAAAGATTTTGAATGCTAAAAAAAAAAAATTTTGAATATTTTTATCACAAAGAGATGATAAACATGGGCTGAGGATATAGCTCCATAGCATAGTGCCTGCCTGGGAAGTGCGAGGTCGTGAGTTAAATCTGATGAGTTCCACTTGTGGAGTTTGCCAGGCTCAACATGATGCCTGCTTAATATGGCGCTAAGCCCCAAAACAACAGTGTATCTCACCTACACTGACTTCTGTGTTCTTCTGGTCTCAAAATAAACTTCCTTCTTCCCTTTCATGTGTGTGCAATAGATCTTCCAATCCTCTCCCGAGTCCACTTATACAGTCTCCATCCCTGCCCAATCCCATAAAAGCAACTCCTGGTTTTGTCTCTTTTGAGAGTCCTTGCAATCTACTGCGGCCCTTCTGCCCTGGCAATAAAGGCTTTTTTAAAAAAACCTCTTGTCTGTGTCTCTCAACTGCACCAAAAAACCTGACACAATTACTGGTACCAAATGTTTAAGGACATAAATACAGGGCAGAGGAGATTACTGGTATCACCAAAAAGGGTTTTGTTTGTTTGTTTTTAGTGGCTGTATGTTCTAGCGGCGTATTAACATGTTTGTCCTTTTAGTTCAAGTCTAAGATACATAGTTTTAGTGAATGTAAATAATAGCATATTTTTGGGAAATTTTATTCCAGAATGTAATGTGTTGTCTCTGAGAAAAAAAAATGCTGTTCTAAGTTCTTAAGATAAAGTAGATAGTGTAATAATGAATGAAGTCAAGGTTCTGAGTGTACTTGAGCAAACTTTTTTCAGTAACAGAGCAGCTATTTCAGAGGTATCTCACAAAGTCCATATCATTTTCAGTATGGAGACTTTGCTGATCACTCAGCATAAATCCTTAGTGCCTGTCAGGAAAACAGCCAAAAAGTTCAAGTCTTTTTTCTATTCATTCATTTCTTTTTTTATTTCTTGAAATGTGATATGTCTAGCAATATCACTGATTTTAAAGAAAGTTGAATATTTCCATTTATAAGCAACAATGACTTATAGATAGTAATTTTTGTTAGAAAATAAAAGAAACAAAAAGTAATATAAATTAAAAAATTAAGGTAGTAGAAATAGAACCCCCTTAAAAAACCCATTAATTAGAATACATATAAATGGGCTAAATTCACCAATAAAAATACAAAGCTTAACATATATATATATATATATATATGTATAATTTTTTTTTTTTTAAACTGGGAATCAAACTCAGACCTTGCACTTCCGAGGCAGGTGCTGTGTTGCTAAGCTGTATCCTCAGCTCCTGGATACACATATTAAGAATCATATTTAAAATTTAAGGACAGCCGAGTTGGTGGCACATGCCTGTATTTTCACACCCAAGAGGCTGAAGCAGGATTGCCAAGAGTTTGAGGCCAGCCTGGGCTACATAGTGAGTTCAGGGTCAGCCAGGGTCAGGGTCAGTCTGTCTCAAAAACCAAACCAAAACAAAAAACCAAACCAAAACAAAAAACAACAAACTTAAGAACATATACAAGTTTAAAATAAAAGTATGAAAAAGATACATCTGGTAAATGTCAAAGAAAAAATAAAGCTGTTACAGCTATATTAGTATCATATAAAATAAAGACAAAATTTTCACTTACCAGATAGTAATAAATAGTATATTTTAATACATACGCTTTTATTAAAATACCTTCAAAATATTTTAAAGAAATGACTAAAACTGAAAGAAAAACTTGATAAATCTATTAACATACTTACATTTCAACAGTAAGCAGCAAGATGTAAAAGATTTGAGCAATGCAGTTAACAAAGTTGACCAAGTAGATACAGAATATGCATTTTCCCACTTAACAAAAATAGATTATGTCCCTGGATAAGATTCTGCAAACCTTTTTTTATAAAGAGGCAGATAATGAATATTGTATGTTTTGTGGATCAGGAGCCAAAGTCAGGTATGTTAATGTGTATATTATGGTGGAAGAGAAAAATTGCAAAAAACTTGATCAGGTAAACTTTATAAACATTAAAATTTGAACTACATGTAATTTCATGACTAACAAAATACTGTTCTGCTATAGGTATTTTCCTGCAACCACTTAAAACCATTCTTTGTATGATATGATGACAGGCCAGATTTGACCTATCCCCAATCTAGACATAAGTAAAACCACAGCAGATTTGCAACAGCAAGTTGTAGGCCCTGATCTCTGAACACATTGTGACTGCATTAGATGTTAACAGCAAAAGAGAAATTCAAGAAACCTATGCATGTTATTATAGTTAAGTAGCTCTTGGTAAGAATACATTTGATTGACATTTATAAAATACTAGCTATGAATGATCATGAAAACATTATATATCAAAATTTGTAAGACATGATTAAACAGGTAATGTGAAAGAAATGTGTAGCTTTTTTTTTTTTTTAACTTTTTGCAGCAATAGGGATTAAACCCAGGGTCTTGTAAATGCCAGGCCAAGTACTCTACCACTGAAGTGTACACCCCCAGCCCAGGCTTAATTATTTATATAGTTGTCCCCATTATCCACAGGCATACAAAGATGGTATAATATTGGGAAATCCTTAGAAATAATTTAACAAAATAGAGTAAAAGGACAACAATGCTCATTTGAATAGATTCAGTAAAGGCACATGTTCTTTTCTTTCGTTTTGATCTAGAGAATATTGTTAGCCAGACTGTAAAGGAATATAATCAGAAATTAGAGCTCTACCACTTTGATAAGTGACTAACAGATATTAATGAGGAACCTGTTGATAATTGTAATAATTAAGAGACTGTATAAGCAGTGTTTAAAAAAATGACCCTCAAGCCAGACATCCTAGAATCATTCTTGGTTCTGCCACTCACCCCACTGTGACTAATGATAAGTCACTTAGACCCTTCTCTGTGCCTTAGTTTTCTCTATAAATGGGGAGTATTATCTTCATAAATTCACAAAGCATGTGCAATAGTGCTGACATTATATTTTATTACAGTTGTTTTTACTGTAGTTTTTCAATGCCTTTTACATTGTTTTCTTTAGGTCATCCTGATCTTAGCCAAAAGGCTAACGTAACAACTATAGGCTTTGGTAAGTTTTTTTCCCTTTCAGATTATAAACTGACCCCTCTTCTCCTCATGTCTTGAAGGTGAGTGATTTCACATGGAGCCACGATGGGACTCAAGCACTTATTTCTTATCGCAATGGGTTTGTCCTGGTTGGGTCTGTCAGTGGACAAAGACACTGGTCATCTGAGATCAACTTGGAAAGTCAAATCACATGTGGCATATGGACTCCAGATGACCAACAGGTAATGTCTCTCAATGTGAGTAATATTAAAATCATGGGGGCGGAGAAAAAAGGAGGCAGGAGAGAGGAAGGTGGTCCAAGAACCTCTTAAAGAATCACAAAAGAAAGTGGAAGTGGTGGTGCACACCTGTAATCTCAGTACTTGGGATAGTTGAGGCAGGAGGATCACAAATTCAAGCAAATAGTGAGACACTGTCTCAAAAAAAAAAAAGGACTGAAAAGTGTAGCTTAGTGCAAAGGCCAGTACAAAAGCAAACCAAAAATCAAAGGAAAAGAACAATAAAACCATCTGGTAAAACTTAAAATGTTAACATTTCAATTTTATAAAATGTTCATGTAGATTTGTTTTAAAATCACATGAAGTTTATAGGTAAATGGAGGCAACTTGAGTGAAATAAATAAGAATCATATTTGTAAATATCACACTGTATCTCTAGCGTAAAAAGTAATAAAAACTGTAGGAGTAGTAATACTCAAAATATAATCGCTATTGTAAAAAAGAAAGGGATAGAAAGTGCTCTAAAGGATATAACTGCATGTATGTTTAAGTGTGTAAGATAGATAACCATATTACTAAGTTTTTGTTGGAATGTTGAACAGAACTGTTTGCACTCTCACTGTTTGAATGTCCACTTTTTATGCTTTAATATTGTACCTTGAACAATTATTTCTAAGAAGACAATATATGTAATTTATCAAGTAGTGATTTATTAGTGTTCATTTTTTTAAATTCTGTATTATTTCTACCCTTTTTTCTGTTTGCTTTTTTTCTCTAAGTAAAATTTAAAAAAAAAAAGAATTGAAAAAAAATCAGGTCTCTCAAATTTAAAGACCCAACCCAAAAATGGGCATCTGAAATGAATATACACTTCTGAGATGAAGAAATACAAATGGAAAATAAATACATGAAAAAATGTTCAACATCATTGGTCACTCAAGAAATGCAAATTGAAACAACACTGGGATTCCATTTCACTACAGAAAGAACGGCTAACATCAAGAAATTAACAATAACAAATGCTAGAGGGACTATGGGGGAAAAGACCCTTCTCCATCATTGGTGGGAGTGTAGATTTGTACAACCACTGTGGAAATCACTGTTGAGATTCCTCAAAAAACTAGGATTAAAGGTTCCATTTGATCCAGCTACTCTCCTTCTGGGTATTTTCCTAGAAGAATTGAAAACCTCTGTTACAGATTAAAAACTGGTGGTCAACTTAACACCAGCTGAATTAAATCAGCATGGTGCCTAGTGTAGATGGCTCATCTGAGGAAAGTTGCCAGCATAAATAGATATGTGGAAAAGAGCTAGGCATTATGGATTCTCCTAAGTGTTGCTATTTCCAGCTGTTGGTTCTCCTGGAGGAGCTTGTCATAATTAGCTTCCCTGATATGAATTCAGCCATTATCATCAGAGGAGCTCAGGACCTTGTCAGTGAGAGTGGCTGTGGTTCACTTTGGGGGAACTCTGCTTCTTACATTGAACATTGCTTTCTAGCTCTGGAGAGAAAGATGTGTGTGTTTAATCTCCAGGAGAAGTTTGTCACGCAGGCTTCCTGTCATGTACTCAACTGTTCTCATTGTTGGAGGAGCTCAGAACCTGCTTGTTGCAGGGCAGTCTTGGTCCTTATTTTGAGCATGACTTCTTGGCTCCAGTGTAGAACCCTCAACCTACTGGCACAGCTCCTTCATCCCACTGGTATAGACTTTCTAGCTTCCACCACTGATCTTTCGGCCTTCCCAGCAGATGCATAAACAGATTGGAATGAGTCATTTTCATGGGCTCTAGACCTCCAGTTGGACTCATGGGAGGCATTGTCATGGGCTGTAGGTCTTCAATTGGACTCACGCAGGGCATTGCTGTGGGATCCAGGCCGTTGGCTGAATATTCTGGATCTTCAGTGCTACGGACAGATTTCCTGCACTTTTTGTGTTTAACTCTGGGTGACCATCATAAAATAATATAAATTCTGTGTCCTGATTGTAATTGTTCTCACAACCCCTGATTATAACAACATCATACCACAGTGATATATGTGCACCCATGTTTATAGCTGCACAATTTGTAATAGCCAGATTTTGGAAGCAATCCAAATGCTCATCAACTGAGGAGTGGATTTTTAAAATGTTGTATTTTTATACAATGAAATACTACTTGGGGCCGCCCTGGTAAGTGACTGTGGTCTGGCAGGCTGCAGCCACCCCAGGGCAAGAAGCAAGAAGCAACAGGGTTTCCTGAGATCTGCGCCATGTTGGAACTTAGGGTGCTGAGCATCAGCAACCAGCCTGCTGCCCTGGTAAGTTACTGTGGTCTGGCAAGCTGTGGCCACACCAGGGCAAGAAGCAAGAAGCAACAGCGTTTCCTGAGATCCACGCCATGTTGGAACTTAGGGTGCTGAGCAAACCAGCAACCAGCCTGCCGCCCTGAACTTTGGAAATATAATGGTCAATTCATCAGAAAGAAATAGCAGGTGAATTTGGCAGACTTTCGGTGACCCGAAGGAGAGAGACCCTGGAGCCTCGGGCTGCACCATACTAGTGACTTGGGGTGCGGGGAGAACAAGGAGCTCCTCCCCTCTCTGGGGGGCAGCTGTGAGTGTGGCAGGCTTTTGGCAACCTGAAGGAGAGAGACCCCGGCGCCTGGGGACCTGCACCATGTGGTTGACTCAGGGTGCCGGGAGAATAAGGAGCTCCTCCCCTCTCTGGGGGGTGGCTGTGAGTGTGGCAGACTTTTGGTGGCCTGAAGGAGAGAGACCCTGGCACATCGGGACCTGCACCATGCAGTTGACTCTGGGTGCCAGGAGAACAAGGAACTCCTCCCCTATCTGGTGTGTGGCTGTGAGCCTGCTGGTGCAGGCTGAGAATCAAACATCTCATGTCGTCCTGTCCCCCGTCCCGTGTCCGTCCCCCCCCACCCCGCCGCCTAGCAAGTGGGAGCTAGTGAACTACACATCTTGTGAAAAGATTGGCTATGTTATTTAGTATGATCTCCAACCATTTGGAAGAAAACGAGACAATATGACCAATAGTGACGATCTCTGGTTGTCTAGCTTTGAAATTTATGCTTTCTTATGTCCCGTTCTGTTCTGTTTTGTTGTGTTTAATTTTACCCCCTTTAAAATAAAATTTTAAAAAACTCTGAAAAAAAAAGAAATACTACTTGGTCACAAAAACCAATAAACTCAAGGCTTTTATAGGTAAATGGATGCAACTAGAAACCATACTCATAAGTGAAGTAAATCAGACTTGAATGTGTAAACACCATATTGTCTTGTTACTGTAAGAAACTGAAAGTAAATAAGATCCAGAAGTTACAATAGACATAGTAAAAGGGAAAGAACCACTCAAAAGGAAACTTGTTTGATCAATCTTGCATGTCTATATCTGAGCAAGTATTTTGAAGATAACAATATGCAATATAACAACCGTTGTTAAGATTCCTATCATGTTTTAAAATCCTATATTACTGTTGTTTGTTGTTGTTGTTGTTGTCATTTTCCTTTTGTTTTTTGAACATTGCTTCTTGATTTTTCTGTTTTTTTTCTCTTTAAAATAAAAAAATACTTGAGTAAAATCACATGAAGTCAATTGATAAATGGATAATGGATATAACTCAGTAATTCACAAAAGAGGATGTTCAGCTAGTTAGTAAACATAGCAGAAAAGTTTTCATTCTCTGGGGAAAATATAAAATTAGCACAGTATATATTTCTCACTTATTAGCAAAAGTAAATTGATAGAGAATGTTTTGCTGGTTATTGATAAGAGTAACTTATTCTCACTCATTCTCACTCATTGCTTTTAATATGTATTAAGACCTTTGGGGAAGTAATTTGGCAGAATATGTCAAAAGGCTTACAAATTGTCCATTTTTGTAACATACTTTGGGAATTTAGCTAAAAAAACAGAAGTAGAGAGAAGCTATAATCATTTAAGTATTATATATGTTGGTAAAATTATAGCCTTGACTAAAAGAATGATTACATAAAGTAAGATAACTACTTAAAAGAAGATACAGTAACTCAATAAGTTATACAGATTTTGATTATGATATAATCTGACAGAGCTTTTTAAGGTACTAAAAGCAGATATTTCAAATGTGATATGTTGCCACATTATAAAACACCACCCGCCACACAACCCCCCAAAGGACACATACACATGGTAAAAAACAATTGGTAAAAGGTGAATAAAAATCCTGCAAATAGCAGGGTGTGATGGCTCATGCCTATATTTAGCTGTTAGGGGACTAAGGCAAGAGAATTGCTACAAGTTCAAGGTCAGCATGGGCTACAAAGTAAGTTGAATTCCAGCCTGAACTACATAGTAATACATGGCCTCAAAAAAATAAAATAACTATTAATAGTTATTTCATGGTGATGAATCAGTTCATTTTCTAAAATGTAATTTCAAAAGTTTTATCTAAAACTACATTGTTAATTTGCAAAATGTAAGGTTTGACTACTTAAAATCTTTGTGAACATAAAATTTATTTTCCAAGTGTAGTAGAATGCCAAAAAAACTTTGTGTAGAGATATAAATTTTATATTGGTTAAAAAAAGTAGTGTAGAATATGGTACCATTAATTTTCTTTTTGAGCCCTTTTCTTTACTGAATTTATTTACCATATTCATATCTTCTAGTAAAATTTTTTCTAGAAAAATATTTTTTATTTCTCAAACTTAGTGTTATTAGGTTTATGAAAAGATATTTTCAACTCCATTTCTTCCTTTGCTTTTCCCTTCTAGGCCTCTGAGCATATGCAGGGTGTGTGTGTGTGTGTGTGTGTGTAAGAAGCATTTAGATTTATTAAGAAGTTTATCCTAATATGAGTTTTATTATCCTGGAAGTATCCTCCTCAAACAGAAGCCCATGAAGTGCCCTTTTGCAAGCCACCTGACCTCCTACATTGGTTTCCTCCTCTGGGACAAGGCCTACAAATGTAAACTATTTCTTGCCTAGTTCCCAGGGCTTTTGTAATGATCAAATGAGGGAACATACCTGAAAACACATAAAAATATGTCAGCAGAAGTCTTGGCTTCACATTCTTCCCCCACCTAGAGGGATGGCGCCTGTGTGACATCTATGAAGCTCACCTTGCCCTAGTGAACTGTGTCAGCCAGTGTCCCCAATAGACTGCATACTTGCTGTGACATGCATGGGTCCTGTGAGCAATGGTGCAGTGAGTGGGATGTACCTCCTTTGGGGTGCATATAGGTGGTGAAAGAGACAGGCCTGTCAGCATACCACCACTGTGCCTGGGCTTGATTTGTTGGCACTAGTCACAAGTGCCATGGGTTCTGCTCTTTCCACTGTGTACCCCAACTTCCATGACAGGACTGCCCCAGAAGTCCCTTCCTTTCAGCCCTTTTGTTAGTAGCTTCAAGAAATTATTTTCATCATATTTAGAAACATCCTGTCTTAGTTACTTTTCCCTCATTGCTGAGACAAAATACCCGACATCCACAGTTAAAGATTTATTTAGCTCACAGTTTGTAGAGGATTTAGTTTGTGATTGCTGGCTCCAAGGCAGAGTGGCACGTGGCAGAGGGGCAACTGTTCATGACTGGGGAAGACAGTAAAAGCAGCAAGCTAAGAAGTAGACAGAGGACAAGCTTCTTTCTGTTCCTTATATTGTATGCAGGCTATCCACTATAGGGCAAGTGTAGCACTCACACCCTTAATCCCAGCATTGCTCTTTGAATCAGTCACACACTAGATTCAGCTACCTCTGAAAAAGCCCTCTGTGCATGAGGCTTTGGGGGGGGACATCCAAACACAACCCATAACACATAGGTATATTTTAAAGAATTATGCAGTATTTTGAAATAGGAAAGGATTTGAGAGCTCATATACTATATAGCTTGTGACTTAGAGAGACACCTCGCACCCAAAGAATCAGAATAAACAACATTACTAGGTATTTTTAGGATGAGCCTCCCTGCCATCTGTGTATTGTTTGCACAGAAAACAGTAGTTTCTCAACTATCTGGACTGTCCACACCAGACAGACTAAGCAGATTCCTATATTAATGAACATCTTTCACTCAAAAGTGCATGTTCACCCCCCTCTTGATAAGTGGCTACCCTGGGCATTTGTACCTAACTTCAAAGACCTAGTATAGGACTGCATTTCAGAACCACTCAAAGTATATTGTAATGTTTGTTTGTTTGTTTGTTTATTGTTTGTTTGAAACAAGGTCTCACTATGCAGTTCAGGCTGGCCTTGAACTCACTTTGTAGCACAGGCTGGCCTCAAAATCACAGCAGTCCTTCTGCCTCAGCCTCCCGAGTGCTGGGATTACAGGCATATGCCACCACACCCAGCTTGTCTTTTTAATAAGTAGTGCTTCATATGTTATAAAACTAAATATCTCACAGGGTACATGATGAATAGGCCCCTTCTAGTATTATCAAGCCAACTAGTCTCCTAAAAACAGTTCAGTTAAATACATTTTTTATTAGTTTTGTGGTTAGTCCCCCCCCACCAGATCCTGATGTGGGTATGTTTTAGGTTATGAATAAATTTAAAAATGAGAGCCTGAATATTTGAGAGGAAATATTGTAATATGCTTTAATGTTAAATCTGAAGCCTGAGGCAAGTAGACTGTCTTATCTGAAAATCTTTAAACACAGGATAGTCTCTCATCTCTGTAGGATAGTTAACAAGTGGTCTTTTCCACAGTAAAGAGATGACTTCTGAACTGCATGTGTAGCCCAGAGATACAGATTTAGAAGTGATTGTTATAGTCAACAGTAAAATTTTATTAAAAAAAAAAAAAGAAAGAAAATCTTCTGTCAAATGAGCAATTCTGTCACTTAAGTTGCCTTGATTTCAGTAACTTTCTGTAGTTACAGAAAGTTTAGACCTAGCCTTGACGCACTTCTGATGGTCATGTTAAGAAACACAATGGGAAAGTTTTGACTTCCCATTTTTTCTCTTCCCATAGAAAAGGAGGGATTTATGGCTGTCCTTTGCATTGTTTCAGGAATCTGCCACAGTAGTGCTGTTTCTGGTAAGAATTTGTCTGTCCTTAGCATTGTTTCAGGAATCTGCCATGCTGTAGTGCTGTTTCTGGTAAGAATTTGTCTTCAGTTTTTATGTTTCCCCAGCTTTCAGTCAGAAAAGCTGCCAGGCTCGGTGGCATATGTCAGAGACACTATCTAAAAGGAAAAAGAAAAAGAAAAAGAAAAAAAATTCAAAAAAGCAGACAGGAAAAAGCTACCTCCTTCAGGAATCAGTTCCAGAGCTAGTAGTTACACTTCACAATAAAAAAGGTGATTGTTTATAGAAATGTGTGGTTTTTAAAAGAGAATAAAACAAAATATAACAAAGCAGATCAGAACAAAACAGAATGTTGCAATTTTCATTGAATAGATCTTTAATATTTGGATCTTTGATCCATTTTGATGTCAGTTTAGTGCATGGTAATAGGCATAGGTCTAGTTTTAGTTTTCGGTATATGGAAAGCCAATTTCTCCAGCACCACTTATTAAAAAGGCTTTCTTCCAGTGAGCATGTTTGGCCCCTTTATCAAAGATAAGGTGGCTGAGTCTATTTGTGATTGTGGTTGTATCTTCTAGTATAATCCATTGATCTTCAAGTCTGTTTTTATTCGAGTACCATGCTGATTTTGTCACAGTAGCTTTGTAGTATAACTTCAAGTCAGGGATTGTGATGCCTCCTGCCTTGCCTTTGTTGCCCAGAATTGCCTTTGCTACTGTAGGTCTCTTCTGGTTCCAGATGAGTTTTAGTAATGATTTCTCTCGATCTGTGAGGTATGTTAATGGTATTTTGGAATTGTGTTAACTCTGTATAACAATTTTGGGAGAATGGCCATTTTCACAATGTTTGCTCTTCCTTTCCATGAACAAGGAATGTCTTTCCATTTTCTAAGGTCCTCTTTGATTTCTTTTTTCAGAGTGTTGTAATTTTCACTGAATAGATCTTTTACTTCCTTTGTTAGATTGATTTGTAAGTATTTTAATTTTTTTGGATGCTATTGTGAAGGGTGTGATTTCTCTTATTTCTCTCACAATTTGTCTGTGTACAGAAATGCTATTGATTTTTGAGTGTTGACTTTGTATCCAGCTACATTACTGAATTTGGTTATTACATCTAGAAGTCTTTCAATGGAGTTTTGGGAGTCTTCTATGTAGAATATCATGTCATCTGCAAATAATGGTAGTTTAACTTCTTTCTTTCCTATCCTTATTCCTTTTATTTCTCTCTGTCTTCTAATTGCTCTGGCTTATGTTTCCAGCACTATATTGAATAGGAGTGGTGATAATGGACATCTTTGTCTTGTTTCTGATTTAGAGTAAAAGATTTCAGTTTTTGACCATTTAGTATGATGCTGGATGTTGGTTTCTCATAGATGGCTTTTATCAGATTAGGGTAAAGCCCATCTATTCCAGTTTTCCATAGGAATCTTATCATGAACAAGTGTTGGACTTTATCAAAAGTTTTTCTGTATCTATTGAAATGATCATGTGATTCTTATCTTTGGCACTATTAATATGGTGAATTATGTTTATTGATTTGCATATGTTGAACCATCCCTGCATTCCTGGGATGAATCCCAGTTGGTCATGGTGTATAATCTTTTTGATGACTTGCTGTATTCTGCTTGCTGGTATTTTACTGAGGATTTTTGCATCAGTGTTCATTAGGGCAATTGGCCTATAGTTCTCTTTTTGGGTTGGGTCTTTCTCTAGTTTTTGTATTAGAGTAATACTTGCCTCCAGGAATGAGTTAAGGAGAATTGCTTCCCTTTCAATTTCATTGAAGAGTCTGAGGAATGTTGGAATTAAGTCTTGAATTTCTTATAGAATTCAGCAGTGAATACATCATGACCTGGGCTTTTCTTTGTTGATAAGGTTCTAATTACAGTGTAAATTTCATTAATTAAAATTGTTTTATTCAGCAGTTTTACAACCTCTTGATCCAGCTTTGGTAATTCATATGTGTTTAGGAATCTTTCCATTTCTTCTGTGTTATCAAACCTATGAGTGTAAAGGTTTTGAAGTACTGATGATCTTCTGTATTTCCACAGGGTCTGTAGTGATTTTGCCCTTTTCATTCCTTAATGCATGAATTGGAGTTTTTTCTTTCCTTTTTAAAATAAGATTGGCTAGGGGCTGATCAATTTTATTTATTCTTTCAAAGAACCAACTCTTTGATTTGTTAATTCTTTGTATTGTTTTCTTAGTCTCTACTGCATTGGTTTCTAAGAACTCTGATCTTTATAATTTCCTCCCTGCTTGGGGCTTTGGGCTTGATTTGCCCTTCTTTTTTTGGATGTTTAGGTGTAGCATCAGGTTTTTTTTGTGTTTGTTCTGTTTTTCTGATGTGGGAATTCACCACAATAAATTTCCCTCTGAGGACTACTTTCATCGCATCTCACAGGTTCCAATAAGTTGTATTTGTATTTTCGTTTACTTGTAGATAATTGTTTCATTTCTTCTTAATTTCCTCTGTGACCCATTGATTGTTCAGGAGTGTATTATTTAATTTCCATGTGTTTATGGAGTGTTTGCAGTTTCTTTTGTCATTAATTTCTAGTTTCAATGCACTATGATCAGATATATGTATGAGATAATTTTGATTATTTTGTGTTTACTTAAGCATGTTCTGTGGGCTAGTATCTGGTCTATTTTAGAGAATGTCCCATGTGAAGCTGAGAAGAATGTTTATTCTGATGTTGTTGGGTAGAACACTGTACACGAATATTAAGTCCATTTATTCACTAATTTGATTCAGTTCTGCTATTTCTTTGCTGATTTTCTGTCAATGGGGTGTTAAAATCTCCCATTATAATTGTTATTGCTTATTTGATTTTTCATTTCTATTAATATTTGTTTTATATAGCTGGGTGCTCCCATATTTGGTGCATATGTATTTAGGATTTTTATCTCTTCCTCTTGAAGTTTTTCCCTAACTAGTATGTGGTGACCTTCTTTATGTCTTCTGATCATTCTTGGTTTGAAGTTCACATTGTCTGCAAGCAGAATAGCTACTTTTTGTTTTTTTGGCTGGGTGGGTCCAGTGCATGAAGTATTGTTTTCCATCCTTTGATTTTCAGTCTGTGAATTTCCTTTTGGGTTAAATAGATTTCCTGTATACAGTATATGGTTGGATGTTGTTTGTTGATCAGTTCTGCCAGTCTGTTTCTTGTAATTGGTGAATTGAGACCATTTATATTAATAGTTATAACTAATTTATATTGGCTTATTTTTGTCATGTTACCTTTCTGCTGTTGGTTCTTTAGCTTTCCCCTTTGTTTGTTGCCTTGCTTAGTGTTTTTTTTTTTCTGTTGGTGTTTTTGAAATTGTAGTTATTTTTATGTCTATCTAGAATACCTTTCAGTATTATTTGCAGGGTTGGTTTGGTAGTCATGAAGTTCTTCAGCTGTTCTTTGTTGCGGAAGTATCTTACTTCTCCATTGATTTTGAAGGACAGTTTTGCAAGGTACATCAATCTGGATTGGAAGCTGTTTTCCTTTAGGATTTGAAATATTTCACTTCATAGTCTTCTTGACTTCATTGTTTATGTTGAGAAATCTGCTCTGATTCTGATGGGCTTTTTTATAGATAATCTGTCTCTTTTTCCTCTTGCTTTTAATATTCTGTTCTTATGTTGAATTTCTGGGATATTGATTATTATATGTCAGGGTGTAGATTTATTTTGGTTATGACTAAGTGGAGTTCTATATGCTTCTCTTATCTGTATGTGAGTTTCCTTTCCCGTGTTTGGGAAGTTTTTGGCTATTACTTCTGTAAATACAGTAGTCTTTTTATATAATTTATGTTGTCACCTTTTTTATTTACATCTACAACTTTATATTGTTTTTACTTGCATCGTCTTGCAACTGTTGAATTATTTCCTGATTCCTTGTGATTTTTGAAAGATCTTTCTTTTCTTGTTCACTAGCTGCAATCTTGTCTTTGAGGTCTGAAAGTCTGTCTTCACATTCATTCACACAGTTTTGCCAGCTTTTGATGGAATTTTCGATTTCCTGGATATCTCTTTCAATCTGTTTCATGCATTCTGTTTCTTTCTTATTATTTTCAAGGTTTCCATCTTTTTGCAGTACTCCTCACTTTTTTAAATTATATCTTCTTTAGATGTGTTCAGCATTTCTTTTATTACATTTATCATTTCTTCTTTTACCTGGGAGATTATTTCTGATCTGAGTTCCTTTACAGCTTCATGAAGTTGTTTCTTTAATTCAGTTGCTATCATTTCAGAAGTTTCAGGTATGTGACTTACACTTTCTTCTATGTCCATGTCTCGTAGGCTTGTTTGGGATGGGCTTGAGATTTGAGATTGCATTTTGCTCTTTCCTTTTGTCATTTTCCTGTATTCCCCTAGGGCAACCAAATGGAAGGTCTCAGTTGCTTCCTGGGTTGAGGATATCTGTCTGTACTGCAGGGAGTGTCCCCAGTTGAGTGGAGGTCATTAGGCAGGCCTTATCAGGTCCCTAGTAGCACTTGAAAGCTCCTCAAATTGGGGGAGTACACTGGGCAGACCTTCAGCATACCCCACGTGGCACTCTGAAGCTCCCTGGCTGCTTGAGGTTGCTGGGCGAGATTCTACCAGGTTTTTGAGTGGCGTACCAGGGCTGGACAGCTAGATGGAGTATGCTATGTAGGCCTTCAGCTCACGTCACATGGCACACCAAAGCTTCCCAGCTGCTTGGGGTTGCTGAGTGAGTCCCTAACAGGTTCTAAGTGAGGTGCTGAGGTTGCACGGTTAGGTGGAGTTCACCGTGCAGGCCTTCTGTTTGCTCCAACTCAAAGTCCCTGGATGGCGCCCAACCAGGACCTGGAGTGACCTACCAATGCTCCCCAGCTCTTTGGGGATGCTTGGCGGGACTGTTAAAGTGTCCAAGTGAGGTGCTGAGGTTGCACGGCTAGGTGGATTTTCGCTGTGCAGGCCACTTGCACCACTTGGTGCAGGAGGTTCCCCTGCCACAAAACATGTGTTTTTGAAGTTGAAATTTCTCAATATAGTTTTGTTTAAGAATTTGGATGAGATAAAGGTATATATAAGTGATACTTCATCAATAATGGTATTGATGAGGTATCACTGCGTCCAAAGCAAAATGTTTGAAGTGATTTATGATCCTTTCTTTATGTCCCTTTAGGTTTGTGACTTTGTTCATTTTAGACAGATAATAATTGATAATAATTGTGTTTACTGATAATAATTGTTTTTATTTAAAAATAATTGACTCTAAAAATAGTTTAAGATGTATTATATTGAAATGAAATTATATGTGTATATCATAATTGCATTACTTTTAAAACTTATAGAGTATATTCAAGGCTGAAAAGGCAATTACACACAGAGATAGCTACTGAACTGTGTAAATATCACAGAAGGAACATTGTACCTTCCCTTACTTGAAGCTTATAAGCCACCAGAGTAACATGAAAACAGGACAAAAATTTAGCCATCATTGACAGTGTTTTGATGGCCAGT
The DNA here is from genome assembly GCA_004027295.1 of Dolichotis patagonum. NCBI lineage: Eukaryota > Metazoa > Chordata > Mammalia > Rodentia > Caviidae > Dolichotis > Dolichotis patagonum. Next base: position 39,158 of record PVJX010006481.1, on the reverse strand, counting down.
TTTATAGGAGATTTGAGCATGAGTTTCTGGGTTTAAAGAAGAAAGGAAACCAGATGTGGATGTGCACACCTAGGATCCCTGCACTCTGGAAGACCGAAGCAGCAGGATCTCAAGTTTGAGTCCTTCCTGGGCAATTTAGGGACTTAGCAAAACCCTGTCTTAAGGTAAAATTTAAAAAGCTGGGGATGTAGCTCATTATAGAAGGACCTGGGTCCATTCCAAGTACCGGGGAGAAAAAAGCAAAAGCAAGAAAAAACAACCAAAAAAAAAAAAAAAAAACAGGATTTACCCTCATTTCTACGAAAACTCAGGCACCTGTCCTCAAGAAGCTTAGTGTACTGGGAGGTAGACATGCAAAACCAGAGCCAAGCTCAGAATGCTGTAAGGACCGTGGTTAAAGTGAGACTAACTAACCTCTCATGAGGTCTCTGAGCACTTGTTATGTATACAGAGTATGTTAGACATTGGAATAAAATGCAAGCTAGTCTTTGCTGGGTTTCATGTTGACTTAAACGGGACAGTCTGGGGCATAATCCAGGGCAGATGCCAGGTAGGCCGTTGGATTGGTTTGGGGCACAGGGAGATATTTGCAAGAGGCTTATCTGTGAATGGGGCCCGTGAGACTGGCACATGAAAGCAATCTCAAAAAAAAAAAAAAAAGAAAGAAAGAAAGAAAGAAAAAGAAAGTCCAGCCCTGAGTAGCAAAATAGGGAAAAGCCTGGGAGACAAGACTGTGCTTGGAAAAGAGCTACTGACACCAACCTGTCGTGAGCACATTTGCTACTCAATCAGGATTAGGAAGTGGAAGCAGCAGAAATTGATGCCTTTGCAATGTGTATGTTCATTATCATGAGACTTTCTGTCTGACTATCCTAAAGTCCTTTGTTTATATACGCTTTATCTCATTGGAAGTGATCGGGCATAAAAGAACTTGTAATGGAGATTTTTGAAAGTCTGATTTTATGTTGTATCAGTGTTCTTTAGCTATCTGTAACATACTTGTTCTAACACAAAGTAGTTTCCTTTGTCATAGCTGACAACTAGACTGAGTGCTGCTTTTCTCCTGTCTTAATAGTGGATTATGTTCCCATGGCACCTGTAGTTGTTATAGATTCAGAGTAGGGGACTTAGGGACTGGTTTTTGTCCTATTTTGGTTTAGTGTGATGCTGAGCATTGAGAATTTATTAAATTCCTAGTCTTTTATTCAGTAATTATATATCTGTAACATATCTGGAAATGTATGTTACTCTCTGCAGAAGCATGTCTTTCCTCCCATCACAAGCACTTCCCTGGACTTCACACATGACGATAGGTCCTAAGCAGATAATGTGTGCAAAGCCCACATGGTTCACGTCTTAGCTTGGCTGCTGTAACACAATATTATGGACTGGTGTAAAACAGTGAACTGTGGTTTCTCATAGCTCTAGGGGTTGAAAAGCTCAAGACCAGAGTACTGACAATTCAGTTCCTGGTGAAGATTCCTTTCCTGCTTGCAAGTGGCTTCCTTTTCCCTGTATCATCACATGGCCTTTCTTCATGATTGTATAGAGAGAAAGCATGCAAGCTTAGGTCTCCCTCCATCTCACAAGGGCACTAAACTCATTATGGAGGCCCTCTCCCTCGTGATATCTTTGAAACCTAATCACTTCCCAAAAGGCCCCACTCCAAATACAATCAGTTTATGCTTGGGGTGGGGAGGGGATATAATATAAATATTCAGTCCATAGCAGTCTGTGTTCTCTAAAGCTTATAGGCTAACATGAAAATCAGGAAGAAATTTTAAAATCACATGGTAAAGTTAGGAGAATAGTAATAAAAGTACTGATGGGAAGACTCTAGGGTGATAGAAAAACCCACAATGGGGAGAACTTAGTGTTTGTTTTCATACTAATGAGTTACATAAAGTCTTGCAATCACCTATTATGAAGATACTTAACTGCTTTCAGAAAATGTGAACAAATGAGTAAGAACATGAAAGGGGGGGAAGAAAAGCCTGCTCTAAGTACATCACTCATAGCATTAGTATCTCACTGGAATTCCCACACCTCTTTCTCTTGAAATGTGTAAATTGTGCATCGCAACTAAAATTGTAACTAGACATATTCACTGCTTAAAACTGTTCACCAAGCACACTAAACACCTGCTTCTTCAAGGGCTAAATTCAGTAGGTCTAAGCCATATTCCTAGGTCCCTATCCCTTGTGTTATAAAAGGGCTTTATAGTCTTACCATCAGTACTTATTTTTTTCTGTTGACAACCAAAATTTCAACCTTTTCTAAAGTGAATTTTATTGTGTTCCTAAGTAGCATTATATGTTTTTCCTTTGAGTAGCATATGCTGGTGAATTCATCCACTGCTACTGGTGTTAATTTAATTTAATTTAATTTAATTTAATTTAATTTAATTTAATTTAATTTAATTTAATTTTTTGTTGGTCTTAGGGATTGAACCCAAGGCTTTTGCACTGAGCTACATCCTAAACCCTTTTGTTTTGGGACCTTTGCGGGAGGTGTTGTTTGATGTTTCATTCTTTCATCTTTGATACAGGATCTCCATAAGTTATCAGACTGAGCTTGAATTTGGAATCATCCTGGCTCAGCCTCTGAGGTTGCTAGTATTAGAGGTGTATACCATCATGCCCCACTGCCTTAACCTTTTTAAATTGTTCATTCACTAAAGTATATATCATATATAAAGAAATGTTTGATGAGTGATTTATTCTAAAACAGCTCTGTAAATTCAATGAAGTTTTTACTATTTAAGCGAAAGTTGTCTTGCAATTAATCTCTCAGCTATTCAGCATTTATGTTCTAAAGTTGCTTTTTATCATTTATTTAAATTCATTCATTTTTGCAACTATTCAACGAGTGCCCATGTGTGCTCAAAAGTTTAGTCAGGTTCCAGGAATTCAGCTATGCACTCTACTCCTAAGGAACTTAACATTAAAATCTCAAGAGCTAAAAGAAACAAGGATAAAAACCTATGGATAATTTGCCTTTATGTGAATTGTAGCCTATCTAGTCTGACAACCCTGACTTGACCACTTAGGACTTTGTCAGCTCACTTTACCCTTTCTAAATTGTTTGTGTCCGTAAAATGGAGAAAATTATTATGTTTACTACAATGAGATGTGGATGGATTGACAAATCCCATTAGATACAAAAATGTAGAATTTTTAAATGCAGGAAACTTAAGCAATCATACAAAGAAGACAGTGCAGGTCTTGTTTCTTTGGGTCCCAAGTTCCTAGCTGAATATCCAGCTGGTAACACACTCATGTCAAATGATCTGTCCAGCACCTGTGAGGTGTCCCTTGGTCTTCTCAGGGAGAGGACTGACCCATGCACTCTTCTGGCCTGAAGCTTCTCTAGTTCTGTTTGTGCTCCTGCCTACACCATCCCAGCACATGCCTGTGTGTACTCCAAGATCATATAATGCAAAGAAGTTCCCATGGTTGGCCCTTAGCACACTCAGGCATCAGGCCCAGGTGAAGCTCATTCCTGTAATATATACCTGTTAAAGCTTTTAGCATTATGCATTAGCACAAAGCAAGCATTCAGTAATGTATCAACCCCATTCGTACATCATTACAATAATTATTAACTCATTAATTGGTACTCTTCCATATACATTAGAAATAAAACTACTTCAGAAGCATCTTGTTTCCCAAATATGGTTAGATAACATGCTTACATTACCAAATACATTTTCTCTTTAGTCAGTTATAAATATTGTCTTCTAGATTTAAGAAAATCACAACAAATCTTTGATGTGTCATTTTTCAGAAAAGTAAAAGAATGTTATCTTTTCTTAACCTTGGCCCAACCAAAAAATGAAAAAAACCCATAAAAATGAAGCAGATTATGAAGGTATAATTTGGAAATGTCCATATAACATAATATATTCATTATGTTGTCAGTTGCATATCACTGTTAGAAATCTGTACTGGGTATGGTGACACACACCTGTAATCCCAGCACTCAGGAGACTGAGGAAGGAGAACTGCCATCAGTGTGAGGCCAGCCTGGGCTACCATAGCAAACTCAAGGCCAGGCTGAACTACACAGAACCTGTCTCAAAAAAAAAGTTAAAAAGATCTAAAATTCTTGCACTGGTGGCTAAGCTTCTATTGCTTAATATTTTATGTCACCTCTCACTTTTAACTGTATTTTTAAATTTTTTATTCTAGTTCTAAATCAGTTGTTATTCTAAAACAAATTGAGGCAGCAAGGCTTGCCAGAAACCATAACGCTTCCTCTCACTCAGTCAGGGCCCTGCTCCTTGTTTGCAGGTCCTGTTTGGTACGGCTGACGGACAGGTGATTGTCATGGACTGCCATGGCAGGATGCTGGCCCATGTCCTCCTACACCAGTTCGACGGAATCCTCAACATGTCGTGGAACTACCCTATCTTCCTGGTGGAAGACAGCAGCGAGAGTGACACAGACTCAGATGACTATTCCCCTCCCCAAGGTACCTAGTCTCTGGCCTTTCACTTTTCTTGTCAATTTAAAAGAAAGAAATATAAGAATATTGAAGAATGAGCCAATTTAGAAAAGGAAGGGTGAAGGTCCTCATATCCACTTACTAGGAAGAGTTCTATAACTGAAATGCAAGGCAGGATTGACTTAATCTCTCTTCTTTTTTTTTTTATTTTTATTTTTTTTAATTTTGAAGGTAGTAGAAATACAACAGAACAAGACAGAACAAAGCCAATTGAGACAGTGCAGTGAATTCGGTACAGAACTTGACAGCAGGTTCCGGGATAACAGTAATAGGTTCCATTGTATATCTCATTATCTTCACAATAGTTGTCTAGTCAATTAATATAGCAAAATCACACCAAAGACAGAACATTATAAAATCAATCGAAAGAGAATATTGAATAAAGCAATTAATCATAATGAAAACAACACTTGCTTTCAAAGAGAAGATAGAAGAGACCCCCCATATTTGCTATGTTGCATACAGTCATCCTGCCGAGAGATGCTCAGACCTCTGTCTCCAGTTGCTAAGGGGGTGGGGGTGGGATTGGGGGTGGAGATGTTTGATTCCAAGCTCGCGCACCGGTAGGCTCAAGAGACACTACTGGGTCTCCTCCTGGCTCACGCCAGAGGAAGGTGCTTACCAAGAGGGCAGGCAAATTGCTTCTTTGTGCAGGCTCTTGGGTTCCACCATGGCCATGGCTGGATCTCAGGGGCCCTTCTCTCTTAACCTCTCTTCTTGATGTTACCCTCTATGCTCTTTCCTCTACATGACTTATGGAGCTGCTTTGTGAGCTTAGGTTTTCTTATATATAAAATGAGGCATATGACTCTTTCTGTGTTCCCATAGTATTGTGGGGCTTAGCTATTTAACAAGAATAAAGAAAGCTGAAGATAAAAAATTCTGTGCTATTAATAAACTTAATATGTGGTTATAACCAAGTCCCTAACAGTATTAAAGCCTATAGCTTTAGTTGCATGAGAAAAGGGTTAGTTCTGCCCACCAAAGGCTACCACTTGGAACTGGTACTCCATGTCCTTGTCTGTCCTTTTGACTAATGCAGAAGCTCTTCCCCTTCTAAGGACAGAAGGATCTATTGCCCCTTTATAAGATTCATTATGGTGATACTGTTGGTAGGGATCATTTCAAGCACCTACCTCCTTCACTCTCAGCAGTTTTATTTCTCAAATAAGAGACCTAAAAAAAAAAGGTAGAGAAACACCATTGATATAAAGGTAGCCTTTGTCAGGGCTTTGCATTGCCTTCAACAATACTCCTTTCCTTGCACCCACCTCTTCAGTTTTGTCTTCTAGAAAAATTATAGGGCCAGAGATTTAGCTCAGAGGCATAAGCACCTGCCTGGGAAGCATGAGGTCATGAGTTTGATCCCTGGTACCAAAAGAAAAAAAAAAAAGAAAAATTATAATATTGTATAAGAGAATGGCTCCTTGATTAGAAGTAATCACATCATTTTAGGCTTCTGTCCTGTCAACACAGCCATACTTCTGCTGTGTGCCCCTAAGTTTAAGGGCATGCACTCAACAGTTTTGGGCTTTCTCTGTTGTCATGGGACATATCATATGAAAAGCTGGTTTTGGGCTTTTGTCCCCCACCACCATCAGTGTCTGTCTTCACATACATTTCCCTTTTCTCCCCTGTCACGGAGAGAGGTGATACATTGTACTTCTTAATTACATGCTTGTGTGTGGAGAAAGGTGTGGTTCCCATAAGAAAAATATTGATTGGCAGTAAAGAGAGTTTCTCATATCCTTAAGTCAATTTGTGAGGTAACTATCCCTTTCCTTAGTGAACAGTAGCCTTGAATGAAGTGTTGGTCATATTTCTACAGCCTCAGTAGTAAAGTCTGTGTCTTTATAACATGGACTCAGCATACTTTTAAAACAGAACTCCTCTGTAGTAAGTTGAATCTATATTTACTCATCCTTGTTTTATTATTGAGAAACAAGGGCTAGCAACTGAGTTTACAGAGCAAGTCTAGAGTCAAAGACAGCAGTCAGTCCTAATGCTCCTGTAACCAGTTGACCTCAGAATAAGTGAAATGCTTTAGATGACTAGTACTCATCTTTCAATTGTAATGGTATTCCTAGTAGCCTAGAGAATTTGAGCAGAGAGTGAGGTGAAATGCATTATCTTAATATGAAACAGGAGTGGGGTTGGGGTTTTCCTATGAATGTCAGACCACCCTGATGGCTGTTGGAGGTGAGCTAAGCATGGCTCCAACACCTATAGAAGCCTTCTGAAAGAGCCTTGACTCACCAGTTGTGTAGAGGAACTTTTTACTTTCTCAACACGCATAAGAATCAGTCCACAGCCCATTGTGTCTGAGTATTTCTTTGGAAGTGGGATTTACACTGCCCATGCATTGTGGAGGTAGCAGAGTGCTTTAGGGTCTGCAACCAGCTTCAGCTTCTCCCTGGGTCTAATGTCTGTTATGGCAAAAACTTAACGAAGGAAGAACTGATTGTGGCTGCTATGCTGCTTATTGCCTGTAGCATTCAATGAAAGGGTATTTAGTATTGAAAGCAACTTTTCTCTGTGTATTGGACCAGAATTAAAAAGACATTCCTATGCCTCCTACCATGCTTGGGTGTTGTATGACATTAAATTAATTTGTGTTTATACATCATTAGAAACTTAACATACAAGTTAATGAACTTACCGTACTACTCTTACCACCCCAAACAGTTGCCTCTAGAAATACATATTACGTATCATGTTCCTCATTCTAAAGGACTCTGTGTTAGTGATCCACTGGTGACCTGTGTGACTCCCAAGTGGTACAGAGTGCTTACTTTATTTGATTACAACCCAGTCCAGAATGGGATCTACATTATCAGGCAGTTTTTAAGGCATAATGCAAAAGTGTAGCATTGGGCACCTGGATTGGGTTTCATGATTGTTGCCAGCTCTTTACTTCATGCTTGTGTTTCCACAGATGGTCCTGCAGCATATCCCATCCCAGTACAGAACATCAAGCCTCTGCTCACTGTCAGCTTCACCTCAGGAGATATCAGCTTAATGAACAACTATGATGACCTGTCTCCCACTGTCATCCGCTCAGGGCTGAAAGGTACAAAATGCTGCTATGCTCCAGCTCTACGAATCAACCCTGCACAGTTTACCTTCTGGAGTGGTGTCAAACATCCAATACTTATTAATTCTTGTCCTCTGCAGTGCCCTCTGGGCTTAATGGAGTCTCTTAATGAAGATTATTCCCTTTAGCTCTCCTGCTTATCTGAAAAATCTGTAGCTAGTCTTGTCTTGAATGGGCATTTCTGACTTTCAGTCTCCCATCTTCACCTGCCCCTTTCCTCACTCTGACAAGAAAGACCCACCCAGGTGCATGGCGTGTTTGCATCTGGCATACACTGTGTCTGCATAGTACATGGATGGCAGCACTTACTGTTCTGAAGCAGCAGATGGTAAGCAAATCATCATTTACATAGAAGCCCCTGTAATTGTAAGAATCTGGCAGGTTTAAGGAACCAGTCATCGGACAACAAAGTTATCTTGCAAGACCTGCAGAGATTCCACAATTGCCAGGCCAGAGCATGGGTGCAAAGGCCAGCAATCAAGTGCTGACATTTTCCAGATGAATATTGTGAAATGTTGATATCACAAGAGAAAATTAGGGGACACAAGCATGGGGAGTGTTTTCAGTTTTGCAATTCAAGACTCTGCTGACATTGTGACCCTGATGTGTTATTTGGAATAAACAGTCATCTTTTCAGGGTTGAGTGGTGCAATTTACAAAGACTTTACAGTTTAATTCTTGGACTGCCATTGGTCTTTAATGTTAAAGGTACCTACTATGATATGAATGGGGTGGTGGTTTTAAGCCAGAACATTCTTGCAACTAATTACAACACTGACCATCAGTCTTGAGAGTCACTGCCATGTACTGCTGCTGCTGTTGCTTGTCCGAATTCTTTAGGAATCACAGTGACATAAAAAACCAAGTCCATTTATGTAACTTTTGGTGGACAGGACTGTATTGCACCCTTCTGCACAACCCCCAAGCAGTTACTAATTCTATTTTAAAACTATAGAGTATTTTTAGAAGCAAATTATATTTCCTCTTGGGTACTCCATTCTGTAGTTTCAGAACTGGACTTGTAAGGAATTATTTAGTCTATAAACTCCTGTGGGACAGAAACTATGTAGAAGTCCTTTGTACCACAGACAGACAGCACTGGGAGCTAAGTAAGTGTTTTGGAACTGATAATGAAATTCCTGTGCATTTCTGTAAATTATTTTCTGCATGTCTTTCTTGGAGATAAAATATATAGATGGTCACCAGAAGTCGCCCTATGTATTTAATACTCTAAATTGCATTTTTCTCAAAAAAAAATCAAGTTTTAATAAGTTTTTTTTTATTTCTTGAGATCCTATCTCTAGGTTTAGAATCCTATATTTTATTTTCTACCAATTATCATTTGATTCTTTTTTATTCTTTACAAGGTTTTCTCTTTTTGTTGTTGTTTTGTTTTGTTTTGTTTTGTTGTCTTTTTGAGACAGGGTCTCATTATGTAGTTCATGCTGGTCTCAAATTTGAAAGAATCCTTCCTGCCTTAACTTTTTGAGTGCTGGGATTATAGGGATGTAATACCATGCCCAGCTAAAAGGTGTTTGTTTGTTTGTTTGTTTGTTTGTTTGTATTTTGAGGCAGGTTCTTACTATGTAGCTCAGAGTGGTCTGGAACACTGGATCCTCCTGTCCCAGCCTCCCAGAGTCCTAGGATTACAAGCAGGTGCCACCATACCCAGCTCACACTTTTCTAAGTTTTATTCTGCCTTTAGAATATAATTTTGTACTCTCTCAAATCACGTTATATTGGAGCAGTTTCTAGTACATTCCTACCAAACGTGCAGTATAGGAACAGGGACACACTAGAGAGGTAGCCCAAGTAGCCCTTCCAAATGTGAAGGTTTTTAAACTTAAACTGTACGTTAAAATTCAGCCAAATTGAGCATTCTGGTCTTTGCCTAACTAAAAATCTAAATCTAATCTAAAATGTTTTCAATTATTTAGTCTTTTCTGGAATGGAGATGCATTTGTACTGTGTCTTCCTAATTTCAGAAAATTAGATTAAGTGAACTAGACCCATTCAGTAAGTACCTTATGCAGGTGTTTTCTCTTTTGTTCTATATATCACAATATTTGAAGGACTCAGTCTTACATATGTATGAACAGCAGTAACTTTTGTTTTTGAAATTTACGTTTATATCCACTGTCTTACAGTCTATATTAGTAAATGCTGGGAAGAGAGAAGCAGGAATGCTATCAAAGATAGCCCTAGTCATCTATCCTATTATAGATGGGTTGGTCATTTGTCTCATGAAGAAGACCAAAAGGATCTCTGATCACCTTGATCTTCTCTGTTACTGTCTCAAAGAACTTTTCCAGGGGAAAAGGGTGACTCGTGATGCTTTTATCACTAGGACTATAATTTATGTCACATACATAACTTAGAGTTGTAGCTTGCTCCTTCTCCCTATGACCAGCTACCTGCTCTACCACCTGTCCCCTGCTTTTCACTGCAGATCCTATTGGGCATGGACAACTCTAGAGGGCAGCTCTGATTTTGCTTTGTAGCTGTTGATGAGAAAGTTATGCCTAAAGAAGAAGACTGCTGAGTAACTTAGCTTTGGGGACATCTACTCATCATAAAAGCAGTAGTGAGTTAGTTTAGGCATTGAGGGTTTTACCCTTTGTTGTGACTTTTATATTGTTCCTTGGGGAAAAATAATTCCCTTATAAGGTCTGATCCTCTCACCAAGCCAGCACATTTCTTAGTTTTAGAGTGGTGGCTCTCTCCGTCTCATTCTGTCCCACATGTGTCTTGAAATGAAAGCACCCAAACCTCCAGGCTTTGTTTCTTTGTTTTGCAATTTCTCCTTTTGGTCATTTAACCAACACTAAAAAAATTCAAGAGGGGTGTGTGTAGTTGTGTATGTGTGTGTTGTGTTGGTTTGGTTTGTGGTCTGTGTGTTACTTTTTTCTCATTGCTGAGACAAAAATACCCAATGCCTGAAATTAGGGAAGGAAAAGTTTATCTCACAGTTCATGGAGGTTTCAGGCCATACTCAGCTGGCTCCCAAGGCAGAGTGGCACATGGCAGAAGGCAATAGTTCATGACAGCAGAAGACCGCAAAAACAACAAGAGCAAAAAGAAGCATCAAGAGAAGACTTTCCTTCCCTTACATTGTATGTAAGCCATACTTAATTGAGTATAGCTCTCATGCCCATAGTGACAGCATTGGACCATGAATCATTCACAGATTCTAGAAGCCTGCCATCATGACTGCATGATACTTTGGGGGGATATCCAGGCACAAACCATAACAGCTTGGTTTTGTTTTTGAGGCAAAGCCTCTCTGTATAATCTATACTGGCCTTGAATTTGCAGTTTGCCAGCCTCAGCCTTCCAAATCCTGGAATTACAGACATGTATCACTACAACTGGTTTTGAAGAGAGAATTTTTGAGGTAAGGTGGTTTCAGCCAGGGATTTTTATGACTCATACTGCTGGGCTGGATGTAGATTTGTCCTCATCAAATGGATGCCCTCTTTTTCAGTCCTGACCTGATTACTAAAAGCATTCTTAAAGAAAACACCTTACCATCACACACTATGCTAATTCTCCTTTGTATTGCTCCACATGCACATGTGTATGGGCATTCTTACATACACACAAACATACATACTTAATGACTAATAAAAAGGTATCTCATTACAGTGGAAACCTAAGAGAAAAAAGACTAGGTTGAACTCAGATTCCCAACTCATAGGTGTAGTCAGTGTAGTGTTTGATAAGAGTACCACTTTTCTGTAAAAATGTGGGTGCCTGTTTTTTACCTATCACTAACACCACAAAAAAGAGCTCCTAGTTCATAGTAAAGAACTCAACTTTTCTATCTCTGACTACATAATGAAAAACAACCTATAAGACTGGCTAATGAAGATTTTCTTTGTAATATGTTTCAGGTGCCAAAATATCTACCCCCAAGCCAGAGGTGGTGACACACCTGTAATAACAGCAGTTGGGAGGCTGAGGTAGGAGGATCACCACACCTGGGCTACATAGTGAGTTCAAGCCAGCCTGAGTTACACAATGAGACCCTGTCTCAAAAAATAATAATAGTAAAATTTAAAAAATAACAAACAGCTGCACCCAGAGTCCTTGAGAGAAAATAGGTGCTTCCAGATAATGGACCACCTGGACCACCCAGAATGCTTTGAAAGTCCCAGATCCCAAAGGGTAGAACATTAGAGATGGCATTGTTTAGTTTTCCCATCACTGGTGGGAAAAATACCTGATTCCTGCATCTTAAAGGAGTAGAGGTTATTTGGCTAACAGTTTCAGAGTGTTTTGCCATGGTTCGCTGGTTCCAATGGAGAAATGGCGTGGCAGAAAGCCCAGGTAGAGGAAAGTGAAGGCCCATGGCAGCCAGGAAGCAGATCATGAGTGAAAGAGCCAAAAGAGGAGCTGTACCCATCACAGGCACCCCAATGGCCCGCCTCTTCCAGCTGGGCTCCACCTCCTCTAGCATATTCAGCCGAAAACTGCCATCAACCAGTGGAGAGCCCAGTGAACCAAAAGACCGGCTGCTTAGCACAGGGCTTTTCAGATAGAAACCAGAACAGGGACATTCCATGCAAGGAGCTTCAGGAAAGTGATAGAACAACTGCTAAATAAAGCATTTGAATAAAATCTTTAGGGATTTAAGCAAAGTTATTTCACAAACTATGGATAGAGATAATAGAGATTTGTTTTAATAAACTAAGCAGACATAGCTTACAAAAAGTTTCTGAATATGTGCAGGCTGGTTTATCTTCTTATTTTTCCTAGTGATATCTGAAAACTGAAGGACAATTTGCTTTTATTTGATTTTCCCATAAATTTGACTATCTTAAATCCCAACCCTAGGAATTCAGTCCCTGTAGAGTACTCACTACCTTTGGTTAACACTGAACAATCCTAAATTATTCTTTCTTAGTCCTGCTCCTGAGTTCCTCTTATCAGGGTCTTATGCCACAGCCCATTCCCTGCTAACTGGAGTGACTACCTTTTTGACCAAGAATAGTCAATACTGAATGCAGAGGAGCCTACATTGGTTGCTTATTCCTTGATGTTGCTAATTCTGTAATTACTAGAACAAAAATCACAGTATTATGTGTAACCTATTAAATCTGAAAGAATGACTTGTCTTCATGGATAACAGTTGTCTCAGTATTTTGCTGGCACATGTTTGGACTCATTCTCACTGTGCATGTTGGGTATGTGTCAAGGCCAACGGTGCCTGAACAAAACTACTTTTTAACATAATTCAGACAATCTTTGAAAAAAAAAAAGGAATAGTACAAGGCAGGCATGACAACACACCATGTAATCGTAGTATTCTGTGAGGCTGAAGCATGAGGACTGCAAGTTTGAGCCCAACCTGGACAATTTAACAACCTAATGAGCCCTGTCTCAAAATAAAGGAGTTGGATGTGGTGGCACATACCTATAATCCCAGCCCTCTAGAAGGCTGAAGCAAGGGTCTTAGCAAGACTGTCTCAAAAAGAATGAGGACTATAAGGATATAGGTCAGTGTGAAGGACTTATACAAGCAAAGGCTCTGAGTTTCAATCATGGGTACTGACCAAAAAAAACTATAATTGTTATAGTTCCTCACTTGCAAGTTGCATGAGGACAACTGAGAATTTAGTGCTTGAGAATGACAACACTAGAGATATAATATGTTAGAATCTCTACCATATCACAACAACATTCCTGTTTAGGAACTCATAGACTATCTTCTTTGTTACCACTTTGACTGTTATTATTCATTGCTTCTCCATTTGGTTTCCTTGTGTACCTAACATTGCCATCCAGAGAAAATCATTTCAGTTTTGTGATCATGACCAAGTTTTTCTCTAGACTAGATCTGGCATTGAATATGCTCGACTACATGTTAATATATGTATAAATCCTCCAGCTTCTCCTTGCTTCATCATAAAAATCTTGAATAAGACACCAGAGCATTGAATTTATTTTTATTTTTTTGATTTTTATTTAACTTCATTCATATAAAAAAGCCCTTTTGTTGATGCTTTCACAATTTCAGATGGATAATTCTACATTTGTGTATAACTACTCATTCTAGTTTGTGTAGTTTCATTCTACATTTGTGTATAACTACTTCAATTTAGCCCTCTGTTTCTGCTCTGGCTGAGTTGATGAGAAAGCCCTGAATTGGGGACCAGCTTGCCTCAGGGAACACTTTCCAATTTTGAGGGGAAGTGGAAGATTATTAGTGACTTCAGACTGGACTGGTATTAGCACTGTGTCTTAATTACTTTTCCACTTATTGCTGAGACAAAATACCTGACACCCAAAATGAGGGAAGGAAAAGTTTATTTAGCTTTTAGTTTTTGGAGGTTTCAGTCCATATTCAGTTGGCTTCAAGGCAGGTTGGCATGGCTAAAGGGCAGCTGTTCATAGCAGCCATAAGCAACAAGAAAGAAAAGGGGAAAGGGAAAATCACACCTTCTTCCCTCACTTATTATGCTGGCTACCCATCCCTGGGTGGGTGCAGCACTCCACTGCCAATCCCAGTGCTAGACAACAACCAATTGCAAATGCTCAGCTGCCTTCTAAAGGCTTGCCCGCCAGGACTACATGAGACTTTGGGGGGACACCCAGACACCATAATAGAACCATAACATTCCACCCTTGCCACCCCCAAAGACTCATGCACATCTTTTATGCAAAACACATTTAGTCCATCTCCACAAGTTGCCAAAGTCCTAACAGTTTCAGCATTGCTAAAAAGTCCAAGTCCCAAGTCTCCTCCAAGATCCAAGGCAAACGCTTAGCTATAACCCCCTGTACCAATGAAAACAAAGTGGAACACTTCCAGCATGCAATGGTACAAGATAAACATTACCATTTAAAAAGGTACAGAGGGATACAAAGGATTGAAACCAAAACAAGTCCAAAATCCAGCAGGGCAAATATTAAGTCCTGGAGTTCCATGTGCTCAGCATCTAAAGCAATATGGTTGTGAGCTCCAAAAGGCTTGAGTGACTCCAGCTCCATGGCACTTTTGGTGGTTATAGCTCCCATGGCTTATCTCTTAGGCCTGCTTTGCTCGCTCCTTGCAGGTTTCCTTAGGTGATCCACTCTCCTGGCTTTTCCTAACTTCTGGGTTCTCCATCACACCTTTGGCTTCACATTCACAGCTTCACACAGTGCCCTCTCAGGAGCACATTGTCTGGCCTCCCAGGTCCTCTGAAATCAGGGTGAAAGCCTTTTTAACTTCAGAACTTATGCATTCTGTATGTGCTTAAAGCCAGCACCATATGGATGCCACCAAGGGCTGCTGCCAGCTGGAGCAGTCACCCGGCCTTCCTCTCTCTTGGCTATGGGGTTCTAGTGCCTGGATCACTGAGTACTCTGAACCTGATTCTGAGGAACAAATTCTCTATGTCTTCTCCATTCTGGTGTGGCCTGATTGGAACCTGGTGTGGCCACCACTGCCATACTGGAACATGGACATCTGCGGCTTTCTCCTCCAAGCAAAATCTTTCACTTTCTCAGTTTTGAGTCTGCAAAGCATGGTGACTTACTGTAGCTTGTGATGCCCTAAGGCCATCTTTTATATTCTCTTCCTTCTCAACAATAGAGACCTCAGCTCTATCTTTGCAGTCCACAGCTTTACTGAAGCTTTTTACCTGGCCAAACTCACAATGTTTTAGATCTTCCTGCTGGGCTCTTTGCTCTTGATTTACAACATAAATCTGGCTCAAAGCCCCCAACAGTAGTCATACTATCACTTCGACATTGAACTGCCTTAAAATTTCTTATGCTAGATTAATTAGTCCATTGCTGTTAGCCTCAGTCTTAGGCAAAGTCTCTGGACATGAGCAAAATGTATACAAACTTTCTGCCAACCCGTAACATTCATTGTTTGGAGTCCAATAATCAGTGCAGTCCTTCTTCCTGGCAGAAACCTCCCAAGCCTGGTCTTTACTGTTTTTCTGGTCTTCTGAGCTCTGACCAGAATCTCCTATGCAGAACAGCCTAAGGAGTTGCAGGTCTCCTCCTTCAAGCAACATCTCCAAACCTTTCCAAACTCTTCCCACAAGCCGTTCCCAAAGGCTGTGAACCACATGGTCAGGTATAGTCACAGCAACAACCCCACAGTACTGGTGCCAAATTCTGTCTTGGTTACTTTTCTCTCGTTACTGAGTCAAAATACCTGATGCCTAAAAGTAGGTAAGGAAATGTTTATTTAGCTTACAGTTTTTGGAGGTTTCAGTCCATACTTAGCTGGCTCCAAGGTGGGGTGGCATGGCATAGAATCAGCCATTCATGGCAGTGGCAGGTACCAAAGGCAACAACAAAAGGGAAAATCACACCTTCCTCCCTCCCTTATATATATGCTGGCTACCCACCTCTGGGTGAGTACATTACTCACATGGCAAATCTTAACACTAAATAATGAACCAATCACAAGTGCTAGATTCAGTTTCCTTCATGATTGCTTGAGGCCTTGGGAAGACACCCAGACACAAGCCATAACACACTGGAATCATTTCCATGAAATAGAGGAGCATTGTGATCTTTTGTGATTGGACAGAGAATAGAGCTGATAAATTCTAGCCCTAGCTCTGAAATATATACAGCACATACCAGAGCACCTTCTTGAAATTCAGACCAGTCTCTGCAAAATGATGCTTGGATATAGATTTTAGACATCTCTGTGTAAGACAGATTGTGACTTAAGGGTCTTTAGAAAAAACAATTGCCATGAATCTTACTAATACTATCACTTTTTTTTTTAACCAACAAAAACTGAGTAATTGGGATAAGACAAACCATTAGCAGCAATTTGACAGTTACTGGCTTATAGGTGGGCATTGCATCTCCATTGTGAAAATTTATTTGACAAATACTACCTACACGTATCAGGAATATTTATCTGCTTTTCCAATGATGTTTCATTGATGATGTGCTATTAACATTATCAAGTATCAAATTAAATTTAGGGCCTTCATATGGGTATATGTGCTATATCTCATTTTTTTCTACCTACTTGCACCCAGATAGCAAATGAATAAATTTGGACTTTGCTTTTTACTTTTAACTTTTTAACTTGGCTTATTAACTTTTTATTTTGAGCATTTAAAATGCTTTTAGTGCCCTCTGAAAGTGGTGGACACAGTGGGAAAGCATAATACAAGGTGTTGTACAGTCATAGTTTTCTTACTTAATTTACTTTTTAAAAAAAGTTCTACAATCTCATTATAGAAACACTGGTATTGAAGGTTGGTATTTAATATGCCAACTTTCTCCCTTATCTGCTCTTCTTTCCCTTTCCTTTTCTTCTTATTCTGCAGTAGCATCTCACTGCGTTGCCCAGGCTGGCTTCAAACTTTCAATACTCCTTCCTTAGCCTCCCAAGTAGCTGAGATTAGGTGTGCACCTCAGTGCCTACCTTTAACAAACCAACTTTATTATGCTTGGGTTTCTACCTCACTTAGTTAAGTCTCCAAGGAACTGCAGACCCCATTCATGTCTTCAAAGATATGGATCATTGTTACTTTCATAAGCGAGAAGGAACGAAACCACTATTGTATTTGCTTATGTCTCCATGGTTGGAATTTCTGAAGAAACATAATGGCATGTTCCCATGCTTATTGTTCTGTGTGGTTTCAGAGGTGGTGGCCCAGTGGTGCACACAGGGAGACTTACTGGCGGTTGCTGGGATGGAGAGGCAGACCCAGCTCAGTGAGCTTCCCAATGGACCCCTTCTGAAGAGTGCCATGGTGAAGTTCTACAATGTTCGAGGGGAGCACATCTTTACACTGGACACACTTGTGCAAGTAAGTACATTCTTAAACTCCAGTCTGTTGCTGTGCACCTGGTTCTGGTAAATATTTGTGAATTGATTGTCTTTTTTTTTTTTTTAACTTAAATGAATTATGGCGTATAAACCAAGAGAAACAAGAAAAAAAGCAAGTTTTACCTTTTAACCAGAATGCTTTGTTTCATTTCACAGTCATATAAGAGGATAGCAAATAAGCCAAGTGAGCTGGTATTGATTAGCAGTCTACAGAAGAAATCAGATATTTTTAAAAGTAAATACTAAATCTTTATTTACTTGTAAGGAAGAAAAAGATAATTGTCATGAGTTCTTAGCTGGGACTTCTTATAAAGGTAGATTAACAAAAGAAAAACAATGTTTACTAACATGTATACCTCTTTTATATTCTGAGAAATAACCCAGAGAAATGAGTAAATTTGTGTAGATCTTCTAAAGTTGTCTTAGACTTCAGACGTAAATATTTTAGTTTCCCCAGTCCATAGCAACCACCATTTTATATTCTCTTTCTGTGAGTTTACCTAAATGGCTCATATACAAATATAGACTGGCTTATTTCACTTAGTATAATGTTCTCATGGTTTATTGATACTGTAGCATGTGCCAGAATTCTTTCCTTTCCAAGGTTCAATACTACTCCATTGTGTGAATACAGAACATTTTGTTTACCCTTTCATGCATATATAGACATTTGGGTTGTTTCCAGCTTTTGGTTGATGTGAATAATGCTACTCTGAACATGGCCAAATAAATACTTCTTTGAGAGCCTTCTTTTAATTCCTTTGGATATGTGCCCAGAAGTAGAATTCTGGATCATAAGATAATTCAATTCTTTTTTTTTTTTTTTTTTTTGGTATTGGGGATCGAACTCATGACCTCATGCTTGCCAGGCAGGCGCTTATGCCACTGAGCTAAATCCCCAGCCAAGATAATTCAATTCTGTCTTCAGTTTTTTTGATGACCCATCATAATATTTTCCACAGTAGCCACATTGTTATACATTCCTGCCAGGATTGTACAAGGATTTCAGTTTGTGTCTTTGCCAACACTTGTTACTAGTAGCCATCTTATTGAGTGTGAGGTGATATTTCATTATGGTTCTGATTTGCATTTCCCTGATGATTAGTATACTGACCATCTTCTATGTTTTTACTGGCCATTTGTATATCTATAGAAAAATATTCAAGTAGTTTGTCTTTTTTTGGGGGGGGTCCATTTAATACATCATTTGTTACTGTTTTTGCTGAGTTGGATTTAAATATATCATTGACAGTGTAATATCTTTTGGGCAAATAAGCATGATTGTTTAAGCATCTAGCAAACATTTTAAAAGGCTACTATCTGGGTAGCACTGAGCTTTAAATTGTAATGTTTAGGAACTGAACACGGAAGATACACTCCATGCCTCCTAGGGTGTTAGAAGCCAGTTAAGAAAAACAGACAAATAATCACATAAATGCTTTCGATTTTAAAGTAGAACTGTATACTACGTGTTGTAACTTGGAAGAAAGGAGTTTTACTAAGACTTGCTTTTTATGGGTACTTTCCCAGCTCTACCTGGTCCCTCTTTTCTCACTGAGCAGTTCTCAGGGAATTTCAACCATTCCTGCAACTTTAGTTACTATCTTTATTAAGGTCTGGAGCCTAGGAAAGAGAACTATAAAGACCCATCTTACTATTTCACACACCCATCTCAGAAGCACGCCAACATGATCAGTCCTCTTCTCCCCTCCCAGATAGGTTCCTCTCATCCTCATCATCTATCAGCTACTCCAGCCACAAACCAAGCCAGCCAGATTCTTCTGTCTTGTCCATTCCCCTGTCTGTGAATCCCAGTAGATACTTTTACCTCCTAGATACTTCAGCATCCTTTTTTGTGTGTATGAGCTAATATCCTAGTTGAAGCTACCATCCTTTCATTTTTAGTGTTAAGTTTACTCATTTCCCTTCTAAACTATTCTTCACTTGGTAGTCTTTTTAAAATCATTAGTCAAATCAGTTGCTTATTGAATTAAGGATAAAGTCCCCAGTCTCTTGACCCTTAGAGATCTCCGCTAACTACGTGTCATCCTCTCTAGAATTATCTTTTACCACTCTGTCCTCCAGCCGTGACATTCTTCATTCTCATCCTCCTCTCTTGTTCCATATACTTCTTTGCTTCTGTCTGAACAGATACATCACTACTGTAGAGACCAGCCTGTTGAGTTAATGCTCACCTCATTGTCCCCTATCATTTTAGTTTTGGTGATGTTCATCAAATGTCATTATTCTTTGAAGGTCTGTTTCAAGGTAATTGAAAGCAGAGTCCTATCTGTGGTACCTTACACATAATAGGCATTCAGTAAATGAGGATATCATTGAATGAAAAAGCTACTTGAACAAGCTTGCAACCCACATGCAAAGTGCTAGGGCTGCATCTATGAGTGTTTCTCTGGTCATAGAGCAATTTCAGTGTAGCATGAATTAGGGAAATACACATTTACTGTTTGGACACCTGCACTCAGCAGACAGTAACATTTACTGTTTTAGACACCTGCACTCATTGGAACAGATACTGTTCCAGAACTCATTACCATCATACCCTTGTGCAAAGCTTCTCTTCAACCTATCAGTCTTGCTTCAGATTTATTGGAAGGGTCTTCCCACAAACCCTTACTAGACCTTGCATCTTCTCTTCTCTGGCTTCCCAGTCTCATCTAATGCATCCTCCTTTGTATCACCATGTGCCAACTAGTCTGTCTGCCTTGCTGTGCCTTAACTGTGTCATCTTGCATCCTTTCTCTGGCTATTTGTCTGTAAAGAGTCTATGTTACTGGCTCTTTTTCAGTCCAGCTCCTCTTCATCCATAGGTCCTAGCTCAGGTCTCACCTACCAGGAAAAGCTCTCCCTGACATACTTACTCTTTAGGTGGTACTTTACTCCTTCATAGCTATGTTGTGTTTTATTACACTAATTCTGTCTTTGTATTTATCAGATTTTGAAATTCTTTTGTTATCTGCTTGTTTCATCCCACTGTAACATAAAGGGCCTGAGTGAAGCAACTTCACATATCCTACCCACCATATTCTATTTCAGAACTATGCCTGGTTCATGGTAGAGTGTCAGGAAGCAGCTGTCAAATAAATAACATCTTATTGCTGTGCCTTGCTTAGTGAGTTACATGATTCTGAGGGATCACATAAATTGATTTTTTGCTATCTGTATTAGTTACTTTTTTAGTTACTGGTAATCATAACATGATTTCTGTTTTTGAAAAACTAATAATAAGTTGCTATTAGAAATACAATATAGTTTGAATATAGCATAGTTTATACAAAAAGCATCAACAGAAAATACGAAAGTTCTTTAGGAACAAATGTGTTAGGTCTTCAGTGGATGGCTGGCTCTCTTACTGCATTCAGGTAGCTATAGCAAAGTGCTTTTGTTGGATAGTTTATAAATAATAAAAATTTATCTCACAGTTCTGAAGGCTTGAAGTTCAAGCTCAAGACAGCAGTAGCTTCAACCTTTAGTGAAGGTTCACACTCTGGTCCATAGATGGGTTCTTGTTGCAGTATTCTTACGAGGCTTAAGGGACAGACAGTTGTCATGACTTAGTCACTTTCCAGAAAGCCCTGCCTCTTAGTACAACCACAGTGAGGACTGGATTTCTTTTTTGGGGGGCGGGGGACTAGATTTCAATTTGGAAAGATACATTGTGACAGTAGCATTGGCCAAAATTTTTTTACTTTATTTGATCTTTGGAGTTTTGCAGAGGTGGGACATGGAGACAGAAAGAGAGAAAGAAGCTTTCGGAAGACTGATCTGATGGCAGTGTGCCATAATTTCAGACAGACAGAATGAGAAAGGAAAAGTAGAACAGTGAGACTAGAGTGGCAGAGACAGGAAACAGAGTGATGTCATCGACTTGGTCTTTTGACACATAGAAAGAGAAGTACTGGTGAAGGCAGACAATTTCAGTTATAATTCTAGCTGAATGTCTGAGTGGAGGTAATAGAAGGTAGTTGGGGATGTAGAACTAAAACTTACTACAAGGTTGGATTGAAAACAGAAATTTGGAGTCTCCTGAAGTGAGGCCATAGTTGGTGAAGTATAATCGGATTAAATGCCAAAAGAATGAATAGGGAGAAATGGCAAATGAGGAAAGGGGCAGGCATAGAATTTGGGTAGCATTTAGCAAGAAACAGAAGAGGGGAGAGAGAAAAGGAATGTGATAGACCATTAAAGAAAATATGTCAACTAAGAGGATGGAAGTTGAATATCAATATATTGAATATCAATATAAGAAAATTGGATTTGGAGGTGTCAAGATCAGGCAGTGGTCTAAGTAGAATAATAGTGATGGAAGTCACATTGTCAAGATTTGTTCAGTCAATCTTTACTAATCCATCGGTGTACCAAGCATTATTCTAGATGATATATATATAGCTAAGTTAAAGAATTAGCAACACAAAGACTTGGGAAGAAGTTGAAACAGCAGATACAAATGAAACTGTAAGCCATTTACATTATTCAGTGAAGTTTGAGGGGAAATGGAAGAGAATATTGTAATTTACAGTGGAGAGATATGATCATATTTATAAGCAAATTATAAAACTTTGAAGCAAAAAGAAATAAGCAGATGCACAATACAGAGCAAGAGCAGGTAAAAAGCATGGGTTTGGGGGTGACAAGGAAGTCAGCCTAGAGGAGATGTGTAGGAAAGAGAGATTGCAGTCAAAAAACTTAAGGAAAGAAGGGGACGAAGGCATGTTAAGGGACAGAATCTGTCTTTCTGATACATTAAGACACTCTATGAAAAGCATAGTGTCACGGGGAATATGAACCAAGAGTCGCTGAAATGAAGTCTCAACTGAAGCCGGACAGCATGATTTTAAAGTGAGAACCAATGTTGCCTAGGCCTTCTCTACATTCATAGAGTCAGCAGTAGTATAGGGTGCCTAGAGTTAGGAATTGGAAAGGTTAGTGTAGCATAAAGACCAAACAAACAAGAACACACATACACACACACCCCAAAACCAAAACCAAAAGAAATCTAGAGAACTGCTAAGAATATTGTGCAAATGGGCAGTCATGAGGGTTGGATTGGATGGTTTGATACTTCATGGCCTGAGACTGGGAAGCAGAAAATCATAGGAAGACATTTTTCAAAGGGAAATGATAAAATCAGAATGGGAAGTTGCAATTGGATAGGAATTTCATATTCCTGTTGTAGAAGTAAAATGAATGTAAGGGCTGAAGTGAGCCCAGGGAAGAGCTGCAGTTGACTAGAATTGAGATCATTAGTATAAAGCCTGGATATTTGGCAGAATATGCATGCATATTGGGAGCCGCTGAGAATCTGAGATTTAAGGAGAGATTTAGCCTGTGACCCCACTGCCATTGTATTGCCTGGAACATAGTAGATGTTCAATAAGTTTGTTCAGTAGGTTAAGCATGTCAGTTTAGGGTATTCTTTAGTCTTTCTGTCGATTGCTTAAATCCATAGGGTCCTGCTTATTTTTAATAATCAAGTTTCGGGCAGCATTTTTGTGTGTAACCTGACAGAATATCTTAGTCCACTTTCAGATGTTAATAACAAAATACTTGAGTATATCCTTGTCGCAGTTCAGGAATGTTTATATTTATAATCCTAAGGAGAAGTTATTGGAATTCTAGTGAGTTAATTCAGTCTACCACTTCCAGTGCAACCCAAGGCAAGACTAAAGAAACTAAGACATATATGCAGTTATGGGGAGCCAGGGGATCCTGTGTCCAGCCAAAATGGTGGTTCATTGGAACAAAGGTCACACCCAGAGCCGAACCCAGGTTTTATTGATTTTCCATGAGGATAGTGACACACAGGTGAATGACAGTAAGAGTAGTGGGAATACATGACTACTGTGACTGCCTTGAGCTGGGCTAGGTAGGAAGTCTGACATCACCTCTTTGATACGCAGAAGGCAAGAAATGCAGAGAGAGTAATCTGCATAATATGACTGAGGTAGTATCTAATAATTTTGGATCCATGCTTCAGTTCTGATATACAATCCTTTTTGCCCTAGAAAGTCATAGCCTCTTTATAGAGGCTCAGTCCCAGCCAACAGCGTGGTGCATGGTTTTCTGTCCCACTTGGCTCAATCACATATTTGAGGATTCACTGGGCAGGGTAACACTGACCTGTCACTTTGCTTCAGAGATTACACATCAGCTGCTTATGGAACCCAGTTTACATTGCTTAAAGCCAATTGAAGGGACAAAGAAATAGCCTAGCCAGCTCTGTACATATTAATACTTGGAGATAGGGCCAAGTTTATCTAAAATGGAGCTAGTTGCTCTCCTTTTCAAGGAGAGTCATCTGGGTGGTTCCCTATACTTGAGCCCAGTAATTTATAACGAAAATGAGTTTACCAGGGGATTTAGCTCAGCGGCATAAGGGCCTGCCTGATAAGCTCAAGGTTGTGAGTTCAATCCCCAGTACCAAAAACAAAACAAAACAAACAAAAAAGAAAACAAGTTTATTTGGTACATGGTTCTGAAAACTGGGATATCCCAGGTTGTGGCATCCCCATTTCAGCATTTGGTGGGGGTCTTTTTTTGGGGAGGGGTACTGGGGATCGAACTCACAACCTTGTGCTTGCCAGGAAGGTGCTTACACCTCTAAGCTAAACTCCTGGCCCCAGGTGAGGACCTTTTTGCATGGCAAAGTGTGTCACATGGCAAGATGCAGCAAGTGTGCTACCTGGGGTCTCTTAATAAAAGCCACTAGTGCCCTTGTACAGCACATATAATCCCAATCATCTCCAAGGCCCTACCTCCATATACCAACAACATAAATTTGGAGATTAATTTTCTAACATGTAAAATTGAGAGGGACACATTCAGACTACAGGCAAGTAAGAGAGGATGAAAATTTTTAGCACTTGCTGAGTTGATAAGATTTATATTCATTTAAAAATTTGTGAAGTCATATGTTGAAACTCACTCTAAGTACATTCTGTTAGGGGTTTTCAGTGCAGTAGAGAAACAAAAGAAAAGAAAAGTGGCCTTCATTGAGGAGGTGGAGAGGAATGCACAACTTGTAGGGGTGTTGGGCTTTTCTCCTCTGCCAGAAACAAACATGGCAGGAGGTTTTAGAACCTCTGACTGGAAGCAGCACGTGGGGCAGGCATTGATGACATGTAAGGAACTGATTGGAATTCTCTTCATGTACGGGAAAGGAAAGAGGAAGTTGTAATCCAGGCTGAAGGGAAAGGAGAAGGAAGGGGTCATCAGGGTAAGTGTTGTTTTTGCTTTGGCCTTCTGCCATGTTAGACCACCACCATAATGTCCAGTAATGTATACTAGGGCAGAAACCTTTCACATTCAACTTTTGTCCACCCTTCTGTTAGAGCTTACTCTCTGTGAGCATTTTGTCCCTGTACAGAGAATATCCTACCCTGCTGTCTTTGCTCAGAAAAATTTATCTACCTCAATGCCAGTTTAGTCTTCCCAAGGAATGGGGACCCCTTTTCTCTGTTCACTCCCAAAGTGCTTAATACGTTTAGCATGAATTATACTGTTCTGTTTTATTTTTGTTAACTCAGAGATCATGTTTTCCTCAATTTTCTAACCTTTACTATATCTCCTATGTAACAGAGGCTTAATGGTCTTAATCATTGCATGAGCTCTCATCAGCTCTCACATAAAACTAACATAGGTCTTGAATTTATGCTGTTTGGTCTCAGGGATAAGAGAAGAGTGGGCCAATGTTCCTGTGGAGACAAATAACTAATTCATTACTGACCTTTTTTTTTTTAGGGTCTGTTTCCACCATTGAAAAAATGCCTTAATAATATTAAGTTATATAATGATTCATTTGAAAATCAGGTATATCATTAATCTATATAGCACCAGCTCAACTTTTGTCTTTGTAGTGATTCTAAAAATCACATGTGAGCTGTGCTGTGTTATTCAAGTAGTCAAAGACAGGAACATAGTTATAGTTGGGAGAAAGGCAATTTATTGGACTGCTTGTAAAAAGAATTAAATGCTTTTAGACTGGATAATTTATTTACATGTTAATTAGATTTTAGGCTATTACATACAAAGTCATTACCTGGTGTATGTGTGGCAGCCTCAGTTTTAGAATTTGTTCACTTCTGTGCCTAGAGCTGTTATAAGGAAGTATACTATAATTTATTTTCCTTTCATTACCACATATTAAAATTTAAAATTCTATAATTTATCTCATTAGATGTTAACTATGACCATCTATATCCATGAGAAAGCCAGTCCTAATTCCTAGGCCTCAGCCAGGACCCCTGTGCTGGAACTGCCTCATTGTCCCTGCCTTGGGCCAGTGCAGTTATCTAGGCACTTTAATCTGCATAAATGGCTTACCTTAATATGTAATGGATACCTTGCTTTTTTCTTCCTCTTGCACCTTTAGAAAAGTCTGTGAATTCACTGCTACACTATATTGAAAAATAGTTAGAAGGAAGATTTCAATTCCAGTTTAGTAAGTAAGTAAATAAGTCAGACAGACTTGTTGAAACCTCCTCCTTAGAGCAGCCTTCCCTGCTCCCTTCTATATGTCAGTGACCCCTTTGGTCTTTTTTTGGCTTTTACCTTACCTGTCTTTGCTTTATAGTATTTTTACAACTTGACATTATCAGCTAGTCCCTGTCAAAGATATTAACACGTTCAAGATGGGGCCATAATTCATAAATTCTGCTACCAGGTAACTTGAACCACCAGTGGTATATCACCAGTGGGGTACATGCCATCCAATGGGATAGTCACTGGTGGTTCCAGTCAGCAGGAACATGTTAAGATGTTTATCTCTCTCCTAACCACTCTAGACCATAAGCTCCTTGAGGACAGGAATTGATCTTACTCAAGTTGAATCCCCTAATACCTCACATGTATACATTTAACAAATGTTTATTGAATGACTGGTTAGTGACACAGTAGTCAAATGAATGATTCGGTTGACACAGAGCATGTACTGGTGGTTAGTGGCAGGAAGTGAGGACCCAGAGTAAGGAGCTCAAGGAGTAGTCACTGTCTGAAGCAGTCCATATTGCTGGCCAGGGGAAGTGAGAAAGAACAAGCTAACGCCCAGTCCTTCCATGGCTCATCTTTGAACATCTATATGGAGATATTATTGAGAGTGCTGGCTCAGGTTTGAGCATCCAGACAGGGAGATTCTTGAGAGTAATATTTTGACTCTTCATGACCTTGTGCCTCCAGACCATTATGAATAATGCCTCTTCTTTAGCTGAGTGATGGTTTGTATTGAACTAAGAGCAGTGCCAGATTTTCAACATACTAACACCTCCCTCCTGAAATGCAGCTCACTCTCTTTCCCTTTTGCTTTCAGATTCAGATGTGCAAAATTTGTGACCCTTTCTATGAAAAGTAAAATTCAAATATTACCAGATTCACAATTCTAGCCATTGGTTCTAAAAATGAAAAAGAGAGAGAGAGAAAGAGAGACACTAAGTCTACAAATTTTAACTGTTTTCCCTAGCA
This sequence comes from Dolichotis patagonum, assembly GCA_004027295.1. Lineage (NCBI taxonomy): Eukaryota > Metazoa > Chordata > Mammalia > Rodentia > Caviidae > Dolichotis > Dolichotis patagonum. The sequence goes on along the minus strand of PVJX010006481.1, from coordinate 12,282 downwards.
GACAACACTGTTCAGACAAAAACATGAACCTGAGAAAGATTTGTGAGGACCCGAGTGCACTCCAGGGTTTATTGGGATATGTTTCTTTTTAGCAACTTCTCCAAAAAGGTGGAAATTTCTCAAGAGGAAGGATGTTCTATGTAGGAAGGTCAGTGAGCAAACAGTGGACTCTTATTCTGCCAGTATGGTGAGCTCAGAAGATGAAGTGACAGAAATCAGAGTCTGTCAGGCAACTAAGTCCAGTCCCCTCATTGGAGTATGTGTGCAGCCCCCACCATTGTAACTCTGGTTCCTTACAGAACTGCCACGCTTGTGAGCTGCAATGCCAATAAACAGCACAGGAATTAAAATTTTTAGAAAGTAAGGTCTTTCTGCAACTTACAGCACTTAATAGGGCAAGTCATAGCCCTACTGATCGAGTTGCTGACTAAATGGTAAACACAGTCATTTTCCCCATATCATTGATACCTCAAAGGGGCAGTTTACTCATTGTCTATAAATTCTTTTCATATTCTAATACAGCCTTAAAAATTGTCATGACAAGTACTCACTTCAACAGCACATATACTAAAAAAAAAAAAAAAAAATTACCACAACAAAAGTGTCAGCATTTATTTTGCTTTATCTTCTCATTTGGAATGTGCTATAAAAACTAAAATAAGTTAATGTATCCTCCCCTTCCTATAATAAACTGTCACTGACTTAGACAAGTAACTTAGCCTGTACCCCAAATTAATTTAATGTAAATTCCTGTTGATATTCTGGTCTTAGAAGAAGAGATTTCCTGATAACCTTCCTCCAGATAATGATTTCTTTGAGACTATGTAAACAGTACTTCTCTAGTCAAAATAATTTCAGCTCTTCTGGGTTCTGATTTTCAGTACTTTATTCTTTCAAATCCTCTCAATCCTGCTTAGCTGAGAGTCTATTTTCCATATTCACACATAATACAGTTTGAACAGTATTATCTTCTTTCAGACATGGCATTCTACTGCTGTTTCCTGTTATGTAGCAATATACCTGATAATTTGTCTTTGCCTATGGGTTCTTTTCTGCCACAGTGAATCAGTTAATTCATCCATTTGCTATTGTTGAAACCTATCTCCACTTGTCCATTTACCTGTCTGGAGACGTGTTCTTTGGTTTGTTTCTGAATAAAGTGGCCTTGACCAAATGAACAATGGGAAGAATGTGGGTTCATTACTTTCTTCAAGATTGACAGTTAAAATTTTGAGTGTGGCAATACACATTGTTTAGGCTGTGTGTCAGAACACTAATACTTCACAGAGGCAGCACCTTGCAGAAAGATACATACCGCCTATGAATTTGGAGAAGATTGAGAGTCATGGCTTTCTCAACTCTTAATGACTAGTTTCCTAGCCCCTCTTAATCTCAGTTTCCTTATGCTTTAAGTCGAAATAATGATATCTACGTGCTAGAGAGAGCTGAGTGTGAGATAATGTATGTGAGCCCATAATGTGCTATTAGAAAGTGACAAATTCTAAAGACTTGGCTGTTTTCGTTATGATGAATGATTGATTCATGAAAATGTAACAGAATTTTTATCCAGTCTGAAAGTCTATGTTGGTGTAAATTATTAGTATAAATAAAATACATACTTAACATAATTTTATATAAAACATGTAATCAGCTATTACATAGAGATAGTTACTGTGAAAAGCAGAACTAAAAGGACAGAAGGATATAGTCCCTGGCTTGTGACTGTTGGAACATTAAATTGATGTATCAATGAAAGAGGAATGGAAAATTGGAGGAAAGACACATTATATTTTTGTAGCCATCAAGTCATGTTCTAAATGAAAACTGTTTTCTAACTTGAGCTCCAGTTTAGAAATATTATCTTAAGGGTCTAAGGGATAAAAGGGCAGCAGTATATCTTTTAAGATTAAGCGTGAGGCCTGAGGATGTAGTTCAGTGGCAGAGTACATGTATAGCATGCAGGTGGTTCTGAGTTCAGTCCCCAGTACCACCAGAAAATGATTAAGCATGATTTTGATGTTAATAGGGCTTGATAATGCCAGAGAATTTTGTGTATATTTTTAATGTATTGGTCTGCCCTGTCTTCAGCAGTGATTATACCTTTCTGTAAATGAATAAGCCCCTCTGTGTGGGATCATTTCATGAGAGGTCCAGCTTGGAAGTGCTCCAGAAGCCCCCCATACTTGATTGAGTTCCAGGCTTCACAGCCAACAATCACATTGTCCTTGGTGATGAGGCACAGGAGACTCAGGCCATCATCTTGCCCTCCAGCTGCCAAAATTCATGGATGGAAATGCAAGATGGATTATATTCATCCTTGCATTTTTGCTTTGAAGTTGAAACCAGGATTAGGTGATCCTGGAGGCTATTTTAAGAAAATATCTTCACAGTTCCTTTTATCTGGATGCTTGTCACTAAAGTGTTGTGAAAATTCTGTTTCTATCTGTCATTCATATAATAGATCCAGTAGTCCCATTTCTGATCTCTGAAACCCCTTAAGACCTCATTAAATTAGTGCTCCATCTGTCTGGATTGGAATCAACAAATCTCTTGCTGCTTCTTCATCACAACCCTCCACCTCTTTCTTCTTTGCTTGGCTGATTTTACTTAGATGGCGCCTCTGAGCTTTGGGGTTTTTTCAGTACAAGAAATTTCCGACATGCATATTTGGATTTCAGCCTGCTTTTTCAATGGAAATGATAGCCAGAAACCCCTTATGAGCCACCACAGGAACTCAAGTTTCCCCATCTCTCCCCTTTCCAGAAAGCATTCTCCTTGTCATTCCTGCCCTGTCACTTGGAGGATGACAGAACAGCATGACTTAATACCAGGGTTGTAGCCTGTGATATGTCTCAGAAGTACTGTGACACCATCTTCTCCTTTAATCCTCATGTCCTATTTGACTCCTGAGAAAAGTGAGAGACTTCCAGCTATAGAACAGTCCCCAGGTCACACAGCTGGAGACCTCATGTCCAGGGACGGAAGAGAAGAGCCATCTTGTCTACCTGCTCACCACCTCTCTTAAGCCACAGTAATCACCACTGGCCTTAGCGAATCCAGATGACCAGTGCTTCAGTAAGAAACATAGGTGACTATGCCCCAGAGTGATTTCCCTTACTAGTAGAAACATCATTATAAAAAGCTAAGTTAGGATTTGTGTCACCAAATTAAATGACATAATACATATAATGAATATTACAGAACTTAGTGCTCTGTGTTCAGGCCTCATATCTAAGTACTTTTCAGTAAAAATACTCAATTTTTATAATATACTATTTAACATTCTCTATTGTTTTTTAAGCCAGTATTCTCAAAACTGTCAGCCTGCTTTATTTTGCTGAAACCAGTGTGTGTTACCGTTCATTGCTCACCAGAAGAGCAGAAATTTAAACACCGTCTTCCCTTCACTGCCTGGCAGCGCCCCATTATCTCCATCTGCTGGGGCCACCGAGATTCACGGCTGCTGATGGCCTCAGGGCCTGCCCTATATGTAGTTCGTGTGGAGCATCGAGTGTCCAGCCTGCAGTTGCTGTGCCAACAGGCCATTGCCAGTACTCTGCGAGAAGACAAGGATGTCAGCAAGCTGACCCTGCCCCCCCGCCTCTGTTCATACCTCTCCACTGCTTTCATCCCCACCATTAAGGTAAAGCCTTCTACCCTCCCTGATCCTCCTTCCTCTCCTGTCTGTCACCCACTGCTCACCAAGAGGAGGGCAGAGACAGGATAGATAGGGGAGGATACCAGAGCACATTCACAGGACTCACCTGCTTTTCCACCAGAAGGCCTGGGGTTGGTTACCTGCATGGAAGATCCATGCCTGCAGTCTACTCTGATCATCCCTGCTAACACTTGTGTAAGATTTGTCTAATATGATGGGCCTTACCTTTTTCATGGCCACCCTGGTTCTCCCAGCTTGACTCCTGTGTCATGCTGATGATCAAAGGAATGAATATTTATTTAGTACTTCCTGTATACTAAACATTACATGAATACTTTATGAAAGCTATTTGGTTCAGTTCTGACTTCAGGCAGTTGCTAACAATAGTCCCATTTAAGAAAGCAGGAAACAAGTTTGTAAAAGTGAAGTAACTTGCCCCATGGATAGAGGAATAGTCAGGATAGGACTCAGTACAATTCTAGGGCCACCTTACCTCGCCTCTGTGCTAATGGACAACCCCTCCACAGGGCAGTTGCCAAGTGTTTTTTGTACATACTGTATCTCCAGAAACTGTGGCAACATGTACAATAGACTTAACCAGTTGCTGCTCATGGGTTTTCCTTAACTTCTATATATCAGATTGATTTGTTTTGGTACTTTTTCATTTTTACAACACACTTTTAAAGTCTTATGATTGTTTTCTAAGTTGCCTTAATATTAATTCCACACCAGCAGCTCTCAACCATAATATATTATGTTGTATTAGAAAAAAACAGATGATGTGCACCCACAACTGTGAACCACTGTGGATGGGTCACATGATAAACTACACCATGTACTTAACCTCTTTTGAGCTGCCAAACTTTGCTCTGTTGGAGAGACAGTTATTTCTTAACTGACCTGCCCCATACCTTCTCTGTTTCTTTCTCTGTGTCTCTGAAATTCTTTCTTTTTCTGCCCATGTCCTACTCTAGCCCCCAATTCCAGACCCCAACAACATGCGAGACTTTGTCAGCTACCCCTCAGCTGGCAATGAGCGGCTGCATTGCACCATGAAGCGCACAGAGGATGACCCAGAGGTGGGCGGCCCATGCTACACACTCTACCTGGAGTACCTAGGTGGTCTTGTACCCATCCTTAAGGGAAGGCGTGTCAGCAAACTGAGGCCAGAGTTTGTCATCATGGACCCTCGGACAGACAGCAAATCAGGTAGGTCTTTCATCCAGAAGGACTGAGACCTTATTTTTGCATGGTTGTAGATGGTCAGACCTTATAACTCACACAATGAGAATCTTGTTTATAAAGTGTGAGCGTGTGTTGGCTAGCATGCTATGTCCTGAAGCTACTAAATATCGGATCCCATTTAAATGAAGACTTCTCTAACTATCCTAACAGGATTTTTGAAAAACAGTGTTTATAAAAGGGGGGGCAGGGCTTTAGCTCAGTGGTATACGTGCCTGCCTGGCAAGCAAGAGGTTGTGAGTTCGATCCCCGGTACCAAAAAAAAAAAAACAAAAACAAAAAAACAGTTTCATAGGCATTAATACTTGGGGTTGTGAATAGTCAAAAGGAAGCCAGCACAGTCCTTCTATTACCAAGAAAGTCCTCTTAAAATTACTGATCAAGCATATATTAAGATGTATAATACAATATTGAGACTATTTGAAAATAGCAAGATATATTCCTTCCCTCTTAGAGTAGATGATAAAATTAAAATTTTCAAATCTTCAACTTGCTTCTCAACCTTCTGCCTCTGCTCCTCACTGATGCACTGTTAGCTGCTTCTTAGCTAATTTACCAGTGAAAATTTCTTGCTCATTCCAAAGGTCTTGATAGGATGAATCACTGTCTCTCTAAAGTTCCTCCTATGCGAATCATCTTTCCTCAGTTGCATTAGCTTTCCTGTTGCTGGGACAAAATAACCAATACCCACAACTTGAAGAAAGAGAGGTTTAATTTGGCTGATGGTTTTGGGGTTTCAGTCCGTACTCAGCTGGGTCCAGGGCAGAAATGGCATGTAAAAGACCCTCGCAGAAGGAAGCTGCTCATCTTATGGCAGTCAGGAAACAGGGAGAGGAGGGAGGAGTTGAAGACAAGAATACACTCTTCTAGGTCACACTCCCCCCTTCTTATTGAACCACCTGCAACCAGGCCCTAAATCTAACAACACATTTAGCCATGGATTCGCTGAATATAACATGAGTGCACTGAGTATAGCACCCCCCATAGTCCAGTCACTTTCCAAAAGCCCTACATCTGAATACATGAGACTTTTGGGGGACATTTTAGATCTAACCAAATATCAGTTAGTGTCATTGCCCAGCTGATGAAGCTGTTGCATTCCTCTCTCCAGGATTCTAGACTTGGGGGTTTTGTAACACTTAGTCCTAGCCCAGTTCCTCCTGGTGAAGTCTTCCCTGTCACCTACCACAGCATGAGCAGCACTGTCCTCAGTGCCCATAACCAGTCATGGACTGGTGGTGTCCTGATCAGAATACTTTGGTCAGTGTGCTCTGAAATCTGCCTGCTGACTGAATCCTGAGGGCCTGGAGGAAGGAAGCTGTTTCACCTTAATGCCCTCAGTGCTTTATAAACTACTGACCTCAAAACAGTATTAGTTAGTTTGAATTTGTATTCATTAGTTTCATTAGTTCATTAGTTCATTAGTACTTTTCTACTACCTTGGACCATCACTTGGCAACCCATAAACCTGGCAAAGTCCTTTATGATGTCTCTAAAGCTACCGTGACATGTATATGCCTAGAGTCATCCTAAGTCACAGCACAGTGACATTGTTCCCCTCCAGCTTTATTTACCTACACTGGTATCTTATGCAGTCACCCTGCCTTTGCTGTACATTGTTTGCTCAGCATCTGTGGCACATTCTGCTATTGATGTTACCATATAACACAAGCATTAAAGCTCTACTTAAAAAATTGGATACTTTGTTTGTTGCCATACAACTAGTACAAAGAACAGAGCAAGTAGAATTGGAGACTAGCAGGCTTCAAGTGGAAAGAAAGGGTAGGGAATACAAAAAAGAGAGCAGACATTAACTTAGAAGGAAAACATGGTTTCAGGGGAAGACAAAAGGAAAGCCAGTCACTGGTTGGTGGTGACTTGAGAGAGATGCCTGGGACAGGTTCTCAAACAAAATCTGTACACATGTTCTCATTGGATGTCAGCATCTTGAACTGTTTCCCCTTGGATACAACTACCTAAAACCTGTGCTGAGGTTGAATGTTAGGATCGCTTGGGTGAAGAACTTGTGGACTTCCCCATGTGCCTCATTCCCACAATGGGGAAGAGGTACTGCAGGCAATAAGGCTGCAGCCCCTTGAGGCCGGACTTGCTTGAGGCCTAACCTGACTGTGCCAAATGCGTATTTTCCCCTAATGCAGTATTCATCAGTTCATATCAAGCACAGCTGAATCTACTGCTGCCTATCCTTTGGGGAATGAGGTGTTTTATTTTGATAATTTTTATAATTAAAAGAATTAAAAGTTGTAAAGCAGAGCAAATCAACAGATGTTTCGCCTACTCTGTCAGGTACTTGAGTGTCCCGGAAATGTTAAGCAATACCAGGGTATCTCTACTTCTAAGAGATTGTAAACCCTACTGAGTGACAAGAAAATTTAAGTACTTAAAAAGTTCAATTAAAAAGTCAAGATTCAAATACCTCATGACAAAGATATCACACTGTATCACAAGGCACAGTGTGAATAATTACCAACTGAATAGTACATATAAACTACCATAGAGGACAAAGGATTCCTGACTTTGAAAAGTCATGAGTTTCTTATATGAACTCTTTCAAGCTTCCATGTAATTGTTTTGCAAAAAGCTGTCTTTAGATCACTTCTGTGCAAATCCCTGGAGGTATATTAAATAAAAGTGCCTGTGATCATTCCTTAGGTGGGACTGTAAGTCTGGGCTGGAGCCTAGCAATGTATAACTGAGTGGATCCCCCAAGTGATATTTTTATGTGCTAAACTTTGTAATATGTTGTTATAATTGTTCACCAAATGACTTGACAAACACATTCCTCAAAATTACAAAAATTTAAAACTAAATATGATGAGTTCCCTTGGTGGAGCAGGGAGTGTATGAGCTATAGATCAATCACATATCTGGGGCTAGAGTGAGGCTAGCCCTGAGAACACAAAGCACCAGAGGTGAGGCATATAAACAAATTGTTGGGACTAGAGCAAAACCATTCCAGCAGGTGTCCGGCCTTGGTGCTCCTCCCTTTCTATTATAGCACAGGTTTCATTTTCAGTGTCCTCAGCAAAACACTTGAGACCTTGCACATTTGGCCCCATTGTGCACTTCCCCCTTTTTACTGTGGATAAATAAAGATGCAGGCAGGCTGTGCTGGGTTGTTGCTGCCTCTCTCAGTCAAGTCAGGTCCCACCCCAGTCCTAGTTTTCCTTTTATTACATGTCTACAGTTTTTTCTTAATCTACTGCCACCCCTTTCAGGACCCCACTGGCTCCATGGGTTGCAGAGTGTGTGTGTGTGTGTGTGTGTGTGTGTGTGTGTGTGTAGGTTAGTGAAAATCCATAAATTTTTAAAAGGAATCTTTAGAGTTCTCTAGGGACTAAATTCTCGAATTCCTATGTTGAAGTACTAACCCCTAATGTTACTACTCTTTTCGGATATAGAGCTTTTAGTATATAATTAAAATTAAATGAGATTATAAGAGTGTAGCCCTAATCTGACAGAATTATTAACCTCATTTTAAAAAATTTTTATTATAAGTTTATTGGTACATTTTAGGTATATTTAATGATCACATTCATCAAAGGGTATTTACATGATAGAACTTGATTCTTTTTTTCCCATTCCCCTACCCTCCCTTCAACCCCTTGTCCCCTCCTTATTTACAAAAGCTTTATGTTCACGTTTTTCATCTTTTCTTGTTTTTTTTCCTTCCTCCAGCCCCCTCCCCTGTTTTCCTCCCCATCTGAATGTTTTCATCCTGTTTTACAGTATCTATTATATATTTTGGTCCTTATTTGAACTTTGTTTCTCACACCAAAGAAACAATGAGGTATTTACACATGTGTGTCTGGTTTATTTCACTTAAGAGTATGGTCTGAAGATGCATCCATTTAGCTTGAAATGTCTCAGCTTATCATTCTTTATGGCAAGATAGTACCCCATTGTATTAAAACCCCACATTATCTTTATCCATTCATCAGCTGATGGGCATTTGGGCTGTTTCCAAGATCTAGCTATTACAAAATGTGCCACTATAAACATGTGTGTAAATATATCACTGTAGTATGGTATGTAGTATGTAGTATGGTGCTTTTAATTCTTTTGAGAAGATACCAAGAAGGGGAATAGCTCGGTTGAATGGAATCTCTAATCCTAATTTTTTGAGAAATCTCCACACTGATTTCCACAGTGGTTGCACCAGTCAGTGAAGATGGATTCTTTTCTCCCCACAGCCACACCTTTGGGATAAGATGGAATCTCAGAATCTCAGAATTCTTTTAATTTGCATTTCTTGAATGACTAATGATGTTGAATACTTTTTCATATAGTTGACATTTCTACTTCTTCATCTGAGAAATATTTCAGATGCCCATTTTTGCATTGGATCTTTAAATTTGGGGAGGTCTGATTTTTTTTTTTTTTTTTTTTTTTTTTTTTTTTTTTTTTTTTTTTTAGTTCTTTATGTATTCTAGATAGTAGTGCTTAGAGGCAAAGCTGGAAAAAATATTTTTTCCCACACTGTGGGTTATCTGTTAGTGGTTTCTCTGCTGTGCAAAATGTTTGTAATAAGATGAGGTCCCAGTTGTTGATTCTTTGAGATAGTTCCTGTGCAGTTGGGGTTTTGTTCATAGTATTTACCTCCTCCAGTTTCTTCAAGGGTTCTACCTATGCTATCTTCTAGCAGACTTAATGTTTTTATTTTAACATTTATATCTTTGATCCACTTTGATTTTAGGTTACTGCATGGTGAAAGATATGGGTCTTAATTTTAATCTTTAGTATGTGGAAAACCAGTTTTTCCAGCACCATTTATTAAATAGGCTTTCTTCCAGTAAAGGTATTGGGCTCCTTTGTCAAAGATAAGATAGCTAACAATATCTGGAGTTGTTTCTGCATCTTCTAACCTTTTCTATTGATCTTTGAATCTGTCTTTTTGCCAGTACCATGCTGTATTTATCATTGTAGCTTTATAGTATAATTTCAAATGAAGGATTTTGATGCTCCCTGAGTTGCCTTTTTTGCCCCTAATTGCTGTTGCTATTCTAGGTTTTTTCTGATTCCAAATGAATTTTAAGATTGATTTCTCCAATTCCGTGAGATATGCTATAGGAACTTTGATTGAGATTGCATTAAATCTATGTAAGTTTTGAAAGTAAGTTGCCATTTTCACTATATTGGGTCTTCCTATCCAAGAATAAGATATATTTTCCATTTTTTATATCTTTTTCATTTTATTTCTTTGGAGTTCTTTATTTCTGTGGAGTTCTTTCTTTGTTGTTGTTTGATTGATTCCTAGGTATTTCATGTTTTTAATTGCTATTATGAAAAGTGTTGTTTCCCTGATTTTTCATAGTGAGTCAGTTATTCATGTACACAAAGGCTATTGATTTTTGAGTATTGACTTTATATCCAGCTGTGCTACTGAACTTGGTAATTAAATCTAAAAGTCTTTTGGTGGAGTTCTTGGGATCATCTATGTAGTGTATTATGTCATTTGCAGATAGTGATAATTTAACTTCTTCCTTTCCTATCATTATTCCTTTTATTTCCTTCTCTTGTCTAATTGCTCTGACAAGTATTTCTAGAATTACATTGAGTAAGAGGTAACAGTGAACATCCTTGCCTTTTTCCTGATCTTGGAGTAAAAACTTCAGTGTTTTCCATTTAGTATGATGTTGGCTGTTAAATTGTCATAGATGGTTTTTATCAGAATGAGATAAAGAACATCTATTCCACTTTTCTGTAGGTTTTTTATCATGAATGGGTATTGGGCATTGTCAGAAGCTTTTCTTTGTCTGTTGAGATGATTATATGGTTTTTGTCCTTGGCTCTGTTAATATGGTGTGTTGTATTTATTAATTTGCATATGTTGAACCATCCTTGCATACTTGGGATGAATCCTGTGTGTCCTGTGTATAATCTTCTTGATGATTTTCCACATTCCGTGTGCCAGTATCTTATTGAAGATTTTTGAGTCTATGTTCATTAGGGAGATTGGCCTGTAGTTCTCTTTCTTGGTTGGGTCTTTCTCTAGTTCTGGTATCAGGGTAATACTTGCTTCCAGGGATGAATTTTGGAGTGTTTCCCTTCAGTTTCATTAAAGAATTTGAGAAGTAGTAGAATTAGGTCTTCGCTAAATTTCTTACAGAATTCAGCAGTGAATCCATCAGGGCCTCAGCTTTTCTTTGTTGTAAACTTTTAATTACATCTTCAATTTCATATACTAATACTGTTTCACGTAGAATTTTTAGTTGGGGATGTAACTCAGTGATAAAGAACTTGCCTATGATGTGCAAGGCTCATGGTTCAGTCCCCCACAGTGCTAAAAAAAAAAATCAAACAGAAAGAAATTGTATATTATCTGGATATAAGTAATTCCACTTTGGTAATTCATATTATCTAGGAATCTGTTTTTTCTGCATTTCCATCATATTAGAATACAAGTTTTTGAAGTAAGTATAGATTGATCGTCTGGATTCCTGCAGGATCTGTTGTGATTGCGTTTTTCATTCCTAACTGCATGGATTTGAGTTTTTCCTTTTTTGGATAAGACTGTCTAAAGAGTTTGTTGATTTTATGTAATCTTTCAAAGATTTTATTTAATCTTTCATTGAATTCTTGTATTGTTTTTTAGTATCCATTGCATTAATTTCTTCTCTGACTTTTATAATTTCTTCCCTTGTATAAGCTTTGGGCTTGATGTGCTTTTCTTTTTCTAAAAGTATGAGTTCAACATTAAGTTTATTTGAGCTCACTCTTATTTTCCTGATACAGGTATTCACTACTATAAATTTACCTCACAGGACTGCTTTCACTATGTCCCATAAGTTCCAGTATGTTATACTGATATTATTTAATTGTAGCAAGAGTGTAATTTCTTCTATAATTTCGTCTCTGACCCATTGATTGTTCAGGAGGGTATTATTTAATTTCCATGTGTTTATGAACTTGTGATTTCTTTTGCTGTTGATGTCAAATTTCATTGCACTGTGATCTGATAATATGCATAGGATAACTATAGTTTCTTTGCATTTATTTAAACATGTTCTATTCATTAGTATGTGGTCTGTTTTGGAGAACAACCATATGCAGCTGAGAAAAATGTGTATTCTGATGTTTTAGGGTAAAGCATTCAGACATCTATTAAGTCCATTTGTTCAAAAGTTTGGTTCAGGGCCCTTCACCCCCAGGAAGTCTCGCAGAGACCAGTACCGCGGCCTGTCTGTTTGGGACGCGAACCTCTGGGACCCGCAGAGTGGCCTGGGCTGTTTGGATTGAAAGTCTGTGCAGACCTGCATCTCGGCGCAACTCTTTGGGACTGGTAGGCCCGCCCTTCATCCACAGGGAATTGCCCGGAGACCGGCATCTGGGCCAGGTCTGTTTGGGCCCGTAGCCCCGCC
>PVJX010006480.1:0-77278 GCA_004027295.1 Dolichotis patagonum | reverse complement strand
AAGATTAGTGTCCCCATTACATCAATGATCCGATGTGTTAGTTTTCAAAACAACATAAGCCAAAGAGTAATTTATTTAAAGTATTGTGCTTGTATCTACAAGCCAAGCTACAAGCTTTATTTACAGCATGGTCAGATTATAAATATGGGAGTAAAGGAGAAACAGCATTCCTACTGACTAAATACATGTTCTCTGGTCTCATTAGTGAAAGTTAGCATCATTCTTATCAACACAAGCACTAGTTCTCTGGTCTCATAATATTGATTTATCCTGAATAAATACCCTGTTCTCCATTCAATGTCATATTTAACTGGAATTAATAAAATTTTCAATCAGTTTTTTGACATTGCAAGATCTCAAACAGCAACTTCATGCTTTACTTAAAGTAACTATGCGTGTAGCAACAATGGAATAGTCACGTAATAAACATTCACTCATTTCTACTTTGGTTAATAAATATAGGTGCTTAATAACACAATGTTTGCAAATTATAAAACTTGCTAATGTTTCACCAAATATGCTGTAATAAATGAAGAGAAGAATCTCTTAGTTAGCAAAAGATATAAATTAACAACTAACTATACAAGGCACACTTGTATAAAAGAAGTAACAGTAACATACTGAGGCACTAATAGTTGGTGAGAAATTTGAAAATACTTCATGGAAGAGGTGATGTTTTCACTGAGTTTTAGCAGATGAATAGAATTTTGACCAGTATATAGGAGAAGTATAATTTAAAGAAAGAATTCTTTACAAATGAACATATGAAATGTTACTTACTTTATATAATCACTGCTATTTTGCACCCCTAAGAGTGCTAAGTTTTCAATGCAGTTAATTGAAACCCTACTAGATGCAAATCAAAAGTTTCAGCCTTAATTGAGATATTTTGAAAATTGAACCCATTGCTTCAGGCAGGTGCTACATGAGATTCCATTAATATAGGTAATTAACATTAGCCTCTGCTTTAATTAACATGCACACTTTAATTAGCAAAGCATTAACCAACATTAAAAAATCTGATCTTCATGCATCACAAAAAACTGCAAAGTTATGACTACTATGTTATTTTTCTCCAAGGTTGTAAATCACAAAACAGCAATCACTTTTGAAGTACACACCAAATTTAAAATATTAAACAGCAAGATACATTCAATATAAATGAAAAATCCATAAACGTGAAAAAGAATGCTCTTTACAAAATACAGATATGACTTTCATATTTTAAACATGAATTACATTATAATCTTTCAATGATCATTTAGGAAGCAGAAGACTTTGACTTTAAATATCTCCATAGACTGTCACCTTCCTTACATGTAATAAACAAATGACTATACTAAGCTAACGGTATTGATGTGGTCATCTACTGCCAGCCTCATCTTATTCTTCCCAGGGAACAAATAAAGCACCAGTTGTGAACAATATTTAACAGTAGAAAAATGCAACTGAGATGTTAAACTAACAAAAATCTCACTTTTAAACCAAACTACATGGCTGGTTTTCTTTAAGATCCAAATGTGTTAAAATGGTTCTTCATTGTCAAGCCACAGTGTGTATTGGACTATGAACAATTATTAAGTATACATTTTTGTCAAATTCAAAACTGACTTTCATGCTCTTTCTTCACTATGATCAATTGGACACACCAATTTTTAAGTCCTGTTCATATGCTATACATTATCTATTTGTATTACATTAAAGAAAACAGCTTCATTATATAGAAATAGCACCAATATAGCACACCATTGTATTCTTTTGTCCTGAGACATGCTAAAGGGATTGTGAAAACCATAACAAGGCTTTCAAAATAGATATTTAGACAAAATTGATCATATCCAGCCTAAGCACTAAGAAAAACATTCAGAGCTGGGTAAAGTGAAGCACATCTATAGTCCACAGAGGCTGAGACGGGAGAACACTTTGAGTCTAGGAATTGAAAGACCACACTAGGAAAAATACTGAGACTTTGTCGCAAAGAAGCAAGCATCAACCAAGAATATTCAGGAAGCTAGAGGTAAAGATCGGAGGCAGAGTGCTTGCTTAGTGTGTGGGAGACTCTGGGTTTGATCCCTCACCCCTACCTCAGTGTAGAGAAAGGTGGGGGGAGGAGAGAGAGCGGGAGAGAGAAAGAGGAAAAGAGAGAGACACACACAAAGAGAAAGGAGAGAGAGAGAGAGAGAGAGAGAGAGAGAGAGAGAGAGAGAAGATAATATTCCTATAACATTGCACAAAATTAAAAACAGCTAAACCCCTATGGTATGTTAAGCCATATTTTGGACATAGAGAAAAATTGAAGTCACCACAATAAAAGTATCCCAAATTTCATAAGTAGACATTGAAATCTAAACTTCAAATACTATAAACCAAAGCCATTACACTAAAAGTTGGTGCAAAAGAGATAGAAGCAACAGTCATGGATTTTTAGGGTGATCTGTTATTTTAAGCTGTTAACTTTATTAACTTCAAAACCAGCAGGGCTTTTCTCCTGTTCTTACCTCTACCCATTTTACCTAGGACACTCACCACAGGCTCTGCAGGAGTCAACATCTTTGCTCTTTACTCTAGTCCTTCTCAGTTAACAAATTGGGGAATGAATGTTTCCTGGATTTGCAAAGTCATCTTTCAAGCTGTCACAGTGCATTTCTTGGCCCTTTTCCCCTATGACAATTCAGGGCCATGGTTCCCAGGAGACCATGTAAGAGTTGGTGTCTTTCCTGAATCAGTGCTGAAGGCAGTGCCCTGGAAACACGTGTGAGGGCACCTCTCAATTCTGATTAAATGAACTCATGGAGGCTTTATCAAATTCTTCTATTCTGTAGATTATAACAAAATTCCTCCTATTGTGTTATCATGTATCTGTATTAACTATGCTATCTATGCTTATTCAATTCATTTGGACTTTCAGGAAATGTCCGAGCAAAATAGACAAAAAGAAGCACATTTATAGCCAGGGTTTTAAGGAACACAGGACATAAACAAAAAACTCTCACAATCACTGTCTCGCTTTTTAAATTCCTGGGACATTCCTCAATGAAGTCCTTCGGAAATTTAAGGGTGAACCCATAGCATCAATCACTGAACCATTTGCTTAACTGTGTATAAATATTTGAGACAAGTGCTAAGGAATGCGAGTTTATTTTCCACAACATTCAGTGTCCCCCTAATTCTAGAGCAATGATTCTCAGGAAGCAGTTTCAGACACGATCTTCACAGTTGGGTGGAAGGCTCACTAAACTGCAGATTCTCAGGCCTGGTTAAGGTTGAATTAGTCATAGTTTCTGTGCTTGAGTCTGTTTTTATCGGGGCTACTAAATGATACCCACCCAGAGCAAATTGGGAGAACCACTAATAGAATGAAACCACTATTTCCTAATTATCAAACCATTGGAAATGCTCATAAAAACAAGCAAATATTCTGTATCTTTTCCTTTAATTTCCTTATGGATTAATGTGGGAGAAGAAAGAAAGGGTTGGTTGGGAGACAGCTTTTATTAACTAGAGTCACTTTTGGTAATTAAAGTTTAATGGGAAGATAATAAATCATATAAAATAGAATTATGTTTGTGTTTAATATATTATTATAGCCATTCCTGCTATGAATATTCCTTCATAAATGTATTTTAAGTATGGTGTTTTCAAATACATTTCTTTTTTAAAAAGCTGTCTTTTCTGGTAGAGTACTCTGTTTCTAACACTCCAGTTCTACCAACGGTTGAATAGATGGCTGGATCTTTATCATGTTGCATGTCAACCAACTCTATATGATTTGCAACATCATAGCTAAAAGAGGTATGTTTATCTTGAGAGGACAAGATTTATCTTGAGACAGATTTAACATACATTGATGTTCTTTAGATTTCTGATTATATTCCACATGACATGATCACCATAAATCTAGCACAATATAGTCAAACTCATCTACCTGGACAACAGATTGCTGAAAAAAGACTTTCTGAGCCTGACTCCAATTTCCTTTTTTTAAAGTGTTATCCTTCATTATTTTTCAAACATTATTTTTCTCCTTTCTAAGCACTCTGTCCACCCAGAACTGGCTTCTAAAAACAGCATATTCTCCACTTAAATCTTTTCAAACACCTATCACCTGCATAAAACATAATCTGCTCTCTTCGGTGAAACCAAAAAATCCTCTAAGAATCAACATGAACACCTCTTTCATTACCCAAAGACAACTCATGATTCTTAACTATCTGTCAAGTACCACAGATCAGTTTGCAATGGCAGAGATCTACCCGTTCAGATGTGTAAATCCTAATTCCCTAAATAAACCCTGAGCTTCTTAAAGTCAAGCTATCTCCCAAAGGATTCAGGACTCTGCCTCACACTTGTGAGTTACTTGAAAACTTGATATCATTTAAAATGTTTACACTGGCATTTAACAGATCTAATAATAAGGTGTTCAAGTACATTATATGGTTGAGTCTTTAGTATAGCTTACATCCTTTACCTAAAATCTAGTAGAAAAGCTAGATACACTTTCATGTCATTCACAGGAGTTACCAAAGTAGAAGGAGAATAAGAGAATGTTAATGATTACATATATAGGACTTTATATTTTAACTCAAATATAACTCATTTTCTGGTAATATAGTCATCTCTACTACAGCCTACTATTTCTTAATCTACTGCATTTTTAATCTTTTTCTGACAGTTCATATTTCTAACTCAATAATTTTACCAGTGGATACTTTATTCCCACTTAATTAATTTTTCTGAATCTAATACCTCAGTTTGGATTTCCTCATTAAAATATTTTACAATATGTTAAACAATATTGAAATTAAAAACCTACATAAATCATTTTGTGACCTTATACAGATCCTTAGAACTCGATTCCTTTGTATACATTATACATTGTATAAAAATAGCTGCTTCATGGTATTTCTATTTTTTGCTTCATAATATTTCTAATTGCTTAAGGTACTTTTATAAAAGACCAGAAAGATTGTATGTCTTACTTTAATTAACTCACTGAATTGCACATTTTCTTTTGATTCAATTGGTTTGTTGAAGTTTTGACTGGGTTCTTCTCAATTCACTTTCTCACAAAAAAATTTCTTATTTTAGTTAGGGCCATTTCATGCCATGAAAGAATATACCCTAGGGAAGCCCTTAGGGTATGAAGAATGCTTGTGGGACTGTGTCAGAAAAACACACCCAGAATGTCAGTAGTGCAGCCTCAAGAGTGCAAATCATGTGAAACTAGAATTTGTAATGACCTCACAAAAGTCCCTAGCCAGTTACAAATGACATACCAATATTAAATTGAGAATAACAGTTTTCAGAAAAGGGAATTATAGAACAGAT
The DNA here is from genome assembly GCA_004027295.1 of Dolichotis patagonum. NCBI lineage: Eukaryota > Metazoa > Chordata > Mammalia > Rodentia > Caviidae > Dolichotis > Dolichotis patagonum. The sequence goes on along the minus strand of PVJX010006480.1, from coordinate 71,950 downwards.
ATAGAGATGCTAAAACTTATTGGCATTTTATAGGGCAAAGCCTCATTTTTAATAAAGATCTGAAATAATGACTGTAAGTCTGAGCAATTAGGAAGAGTTTAAGGTACAATAGTTTCAAATTAGACTTGTACACATGACAGAAAAACCCAAATGGTCCAACACACGAGTCTTCTGGTTTGCTATTCTGAGTCTGCACAGGATTTTAACAAGCAAAAACCTGGAAATTTCCACTCATTCAACTTGCACAAACATGAAATGATGGAATTAAATTAGTCTGTTTTTCTACTAAATGTATTAATTCACGATTATAACAAAAATGAAGCAGTTTTTATTTGCTTTAGTTTTGCTAACACAGGGACCAGAGAAAGCAAATAAACAAATACAACCTGTTACTTAATGATACTAATTTCATTATACTCTGTAAGATAAAAATTCTCAATTTATAGATTAAAAACCCATATGCAACCTTAATTTATTAATGAAAGGGAAAGGAAAATGGTCAAACATCATAACTAAACTTTCAACAGTAGAATATCTAAATTGAGGCTTAATGATATGTACCAATTAATAAAGCAATTCTTCCATGCTTTGAATGTTATGGCACATAGAGTTACATGGAGTAAATTGATGTTGAAATTTTAATTTTTAGAGATGTGCAGTTAGGAAGAGAAATTGGAAGAAAATATCAAGAGAAGAGAAAGTTGAAAAAAGCTCAGAGGACAGCAGTAGAGTTGCAGCCTGAGTGGAGAGACTCTTTGATTGGAAATAAAAATTAACTTGGTGTGATAATGGGAAGTGTCGTTAAAGAAAAGGCAAAATATGTTTGATTTAATCCAACAAGTAATCAGTATAATTCATAGAATTTTTTGTGCTCTTTGAAGGTAAAAGAATACTTTAGAATAACCCAGTTCCCTGACATTCTGGGTTTCCAAGAGGAAACAAAAAAACACAACACAAAACTGAGGTCAGAGGGTAGTAGGATAAATCAGAGATGAAACATAAAGGCCTAAGCACCTATGGAAAATAAGGAAACAGAAAGACATAATTTCAAGGGTTTTTTTTTTAAGGAGGATTCAGCAGTGACTGATTAGAGTGAAATACTTTCAGCTTATATTGCTGAGGAACCTGGAAAATAATGCCAGGATAATGACAGGAAAAATCGAAAAGGAAGAGATAAACAGTTGTTATGGGAAGTCTGAAGTGTCAAGAACCGTCAACTGCAATCTTGCCCAGCGTGGTGTTGTAGGCCTGTAATCCCAGCTATTTGGCAGGCTGAGGCAGAAATATCATAAGCTCCAGGGTAGACTGAGCAGTTTGTAAACCCTATATCAAAATAAAACTTAAAAAGGGCTGATAGTATAGCTCAGTAGTAAAACATTTGCCTCCCATATATGAGGCCCTGGTGCCAACTCCAGTTACCTAGTACTACAAAACAGACACACACACACACACACACCCCACTGGCCATCTTCAATAGGCAACTGAAGAAAGACCTATGGTATGCAAAACCAAACTATTGCTCTTGAGACCAAACTAAAGATCTGGGCATTATTGCTAATGGTTGTGGTTAAAATCATTCCAAATGATAAAATTTCTAAGGGAATATGACAGAGAAGAGCAGATTATCTAGAATCCATGGTCAAAGGATGACAGGAAAAAGAATACTCACTAAACATAAAGATGTGAAGGGACAAAAATTTCAGAGACTTGTTAATAATCATAGGTACAACTAATGCCTGTTACAGTATGAGTGAGGTGTTCTCTCCAAAATTCATGTAGAAACTTAACAAAGAGGTACATCCTTTTGGAAGTTACTAACTCACAAGGGCTCAGCCCCCTTCTTAAAGATTAAAGGGAGTGCACTCTAGCTCTTGCATTCCTTCTGTCATGTGAGGACAGACAACCTCTTCCAGAGAAGGCAGAAATAAAACCTTCTGGGTAGTGAAGACTGAGCTCTCATCAGACCCAAAACCTGCTAATGCTCTGATCTTAGACGTCTTAGCTTCCACATGGTGAGAAATAAATGTCTACTCTTTACAAATTACCAATTTTCAGATACTTTGTTATAGCAGTACAAATGGACTAAGACAATCCGTATTGTGTAGATCAGACTATCTACCATGATGATAAAAAGCCATTCAAAAAATTTAGAGATGCCCATAAACCATTAAACCAATGATTCTTGGCTGCTGTGACATACACAATAAGCATGGACACCTTGCTTAAAGTTTAAAAAGTAACTGGAAATGTGAAAGAATGGGCAAGGCAGATGCTGCGTAGTTTAAGGTGCGGACCACTGGACTGTCCTAAGTAGGAGACATTAAAATAATGTTAAAGGGAAAGAGGAAATATCGGAAAAATTCCTATGACTAGTCCATATGAAGAGCATCAGATGACCTATGTAAGCACCAAGGCCCTCTTTACTCCTGTAGGGCCACCTCAAGTTGCTTCCCTCTTCCAATCAAAAGTGGAATAATTAAGGGTCATGAGTGACTTTTTTCCTTTATTTGTCTCACCTTATGACTTAGGATAAGCAAATTTTATAATCCTTTTTGGTGAATTACAGGATTACATTAAAAATATAAAATATAGGAAAATGAGTTTTTGGAACTATCTTACCTAAACCAACCTTCTTAATACATTTTGTTATTTTCTCAAAGTATTAGAATTTATGCATGGTCTAGGTGAATGTAATAATGCTGATTTTTACTATTATTCCACTTTTATTGGGAACCCCTGTTTCAATTAAATACATTTCAGCTGGTAATTGATTTGCATTTTTTTAAGGTAACATGAGTGTTTCTAAATTAGATTTATTTAGTATTCTAATGAATCATACTAGAATGTTTTAAAAGACAAACTACTATAAAGTATGTTGAGTTTCTTGCACAATACAAAGCTAAGGTAATAAAAAGTGCCACAAAATAAAAGCATATACTCATTGAAATTAAACACTACTTTAATATATAAATAGAAAGACTAAAACTCCCAAATTGGTTATCTTTTCTGTCTCTTAAATGTATAGCCATGAGACAAACTTAAACTGACAAATAAAAAATGAAAGGCTAATCTTTAGGTGGTTAATTCAATATCTATGTTAGAGAAATGAAAAATAAAAGTCTTTCCAATGTTCTATTTTTAAAACCTTCCTTTGTAAAATATGAGCAGAGTGTGCTGCTTAGAGAAATCTAGTGTCACTATGAAAGACAACAAACTTTACAACATACTGTTTGTGCTTTTTCTTTGCTTGTTAAACTGATTTAAAATCACTTATCAAATCAGTTTACAAATCTAGTTCAAAACACCAACCAGCTCTTAATTTTTTAAGTGATTCTTTGAATATAAGGGTTTACTTATTTACTTCTAAAAGGGGTTATATAAACCTAATCACAAGTGATTTGCCTACAATTGCATATTTTTTCATATATGTATCCTAAAATTTATGCATTATTGATTTATATTTATATAAAAGAAATGATTCATAAGATTTGTAGTAAGGAAAAAACCCAAATATCTCTTTAAATTTTTGTGATAAACAAAAATTAAAAATAAAATGACCTTAAAATTTTTGTAACCTTTTAGCTCATACCTTAAAGATATAAAAAAAATTCTAGAAATTTAATGAAAACTTTGTAGCACAATTACATGTAAAATAAGTTTTAACATGCATTTCTCCTGCCAATTGGCATACATAATAGAAAAATGGTAGAGAATAGGTTAAACAGTCTAAAAGGATTTTAACCTTAAATTTGACAGCAGTTAAATGGCTGTGACATTGGGTTCTTCTGCTTTATTCCAGCTAGTAATCCACCCTCAAAGTTCCTGTCAGGTAAATGACCTTGTATTTCATTAACTGATAATTAAATGGATTTATTCCACTAACGGTTTTAATTAAAATGCTAGAAATATTGATTACCCCTCTCATCCTTATTCCCCCAGATGAAAAAAAGGTTTTAGGAATGTTTATTTAGAGAAGACAGAGAATTAAATTAGATTGAATCTCTATGAGACCCGAAGACTGGTTCTTTCATTTCTGCTGCTCAAGCAGAAAAAGGTTTCAATTTTTTGATGTTTGATTAATTATTTTGAAATCCATTTATGCTTACCTTGGTGTTTAATTAAAAATGTCATTTTTAGCATAATTAAATTGGCTATCTGTGGAAGACTAACTTCAAACTTATATTTTAAAAATTCGATGCTTTTTTTTTTTTTTTTGGTAAAAGGAACTTTTTAGTTATTTGCTTTTTCAGTAGCGGTGCGGCCTCCTGAATGAAAAACTAAGGCAAGCTGGAGATTAATTGAATTTCCTACATTTGAATATTAGGCCACATATGCTTATGACTAGTCTAAGTTTACTTGGCTCTGCTCTTTAATCTATTACTGATTCATTCATTCTAACAAACACAGAATATACTCTTCCAACTGTGTTGGATTTCACAGTGTTTACAATGACAAAATGTACCTCCTAAAAACTGTCTCAAGTATGCCTGAATGATTTTCTACAGTACTGCTTCAACTGAGTTAAGATATGGTTTCTACTGTCAGTTCAGTCAAAGCACATTCAGGCAATTGGAAACCATTTTCACTAAACATTAGAACTTATAATGTTAGAAAAGAAAGTGTAATAAACTGAAAAAGAAGATGTAATACTTCTGGTTTAAAGGTTCTCCCTCAAAAGCAATACCCTCATAAGTTCTTACCAAATAGGTAATTCTAAAAATGATCACCATTATTATTTATAAAATAGTACTAAGATACTAATTTCCAAAAAGGCAGGAAGGGATTCATAAGAAAGCCACAACCTGAGAGATAACTTAATGGAAATCAAATCACTTAAGAATGATAAATTTTATTGAAGTTTTTAAACCCAAATAGATCAAACCAACATATGTTTCTAAAACTTCTTTGTAAAATAACTTTTTGTAAATTTTTATTTAGCTAAGATGATTGTGCTACAAATTCTATTGTTCTTGGAACAAAACAGTTAACATTCATAGGATTGGATCAATTTTCCATGTTTGTGTCTGGTGATCTGAGCAATTCTTGAAGATCACTACATAAAATAACAACCTTAGTTATGCTCCTAGCACCTTGTTTTGAAGGCCCATATCGTCATTGTTTTGGCCTCTTTGCTATTGTTATTCATTTTTTCGTTTCTTGGTTTTCTAGTAATTTGTTTTGTTTTGTTTTTCCCTCTAATGCAGAAAGGATGTACATGTATGGGCTTATACATGCCTAGAACTTCTAAACAGTTTACGAGAATCAATTGTTATAGGTGATGATATGAACAGCTCCTTTGACGAAAAAGGGACATTACTGTATCCATTGCTGATTTCCTACTACCATGCTGTGAAATCCAGCACATTTATTCTTCATTTAGGGTGGTTTTCATCTGTTTTGTATTAGTTAATTTCAACATACATGAAGGTATAGACAGCTATTTTGAAGAGAACAAGAGCCATTATGGTAGCCATTGTTGATTTTCCTATTGTCTGGTTTTGAAGGCCTGTAATGCCTTCATTACTCTGTTTTGATCAGTTTAATATTATTTTGTTTTGTATAAATTCGCTGTGTGTGAAGATATAGACAACTATTTATAAGAAAACAAGAGACATTATAGTAGCCACTGTTGCTCTCCTGATGTCTTGCTTTGAAATCCTGTGTCACTAACATTGTTTTCTCTCTGATCTGCTTTGTTCTGTTTTATTTTACCTTCCTTAAAATAAAAAAAATTTTTTTTCATTTAGCTAGACTTGAAATGTAAAGCATAGTGCTGGCTTACTAAAGTCACAAACATGAGAATATGTGCAGTTCTCATGCTTTCTTATTACTGAAACCTCAAGGACAGAGAGTGGCCATTTACATTATTTTAAATGGAAAGATAATAAACAGAAAAATATTGCTCTAAGGACTCCAGATAAATTCTTAGTTTCATGTAATTCCATCTATCATAGTTTGTCCTTTTATAGCTTAATGCTATTTTTAGGGTAGACTTACATAACTCCCCTTGTGATATAGAGGGCAAGATATGCTCATAGCATAATACTTTCAATTCATTAATTAATTTCAGAAAAGATTCTGAATGTGTTCATGCTATGGCCAACATGGCATATTTCATGAAACTGGCCAGTGTTCCATAAATAAGTTCTTATCTTCAAGCACCCGATATTATGTAGTGCTAATATCTGTTGGCTGGGTTTTAGAATCGAATTTCAATACTGTATATTTTTTAAAATACTGTTATAAATCATTATTTCAACTTCATCCTATCTTTACTATCAGAAGAATTTCTTAGCCAAAGCTTTGCCAGACAGCTGCATGCAAAAGCAGATAATGCCACTTAAAATCTGCTCAATCTTTCTTTTAAAAGCCAATGAAAAAAGCTGAACATTTTCATTTGCAAAATTAAAGAGCATGATTCTAAGGCCTTCCTTATTTTTCTTACCAATAAGAGAAAATATATATGGTCAAATACCTCAGTGTTCTTGTCTACCAAATGGGAATGATGACTAAGGGTAAGGATGATTCTGTTCTGAAAGCACCAGCATCCGCAGATGTGAAAACCAATGAATATCATTTGGAAAATGATAATTACATCAGAGGTTCCAATTTGCATAGAAGAACGAAGACTCGGCGATAAGCATGTTGGCCTGAATTATTATAGTTGAAAAATGTCACATTTATAATAATAAAAGCAGCGTTTATCATAATGCCTACCATTTCTGATATTTAAGCAACAACTTGTCAAGATTACTGATAGTTCTATCACATACATTTGCTTTCTTGACTAATGTTTTTCAAGAGAGTGACACGGTATGCCCCTAGATACATATGAAAATATTTTTGACACACCAATGTAGTTTTAGTGCATTTCCTATGAACTTTAAGGAACTAGCCAAGAGGAATAACTTCATTTTTAACACTGATATATGGCATATTTTAACCTGTCTACATACGAAAGTAGTGCTGTTAACAACTGCAACTTTCTTCGAGTATGTTATGAATAGCTGTATTTCTTTTCCCTTTTTTCATGCACCATTGCCACTATCTTACCTTCAGCAGTTTTGCTAGATTTCAATGAAGATAGAACTAGAGGGCACACATTAGAATTTTATATCAGTTCAAGAAGGGGAGAAAAGAAAGACATATGAAGCCAGAATGACATTCATTGAAGGTTCCCTAGGGAAGATAACACATGTTTTTGTCTCTCACCTGCTAGGCATGCTAAATCAGTGTGATGATAAGCTAATTTATGAAATATATTTCATTGAAACCAGGACATCTTTACTGTTGCTGGTTCAGCCATTAGCATTGCAGAAGTAATGGCAGCTTCATCTTTAAAATGTAAACAATTTGAATTTTCTGATAAATTGTTTATAGTAGATCTTATCTGCTGCTTCAGATTTCTAAAAATTAATTGTTACCATGCAATGTTTAACCTAAACTGAGAATCTCTACCTATGTCTCTTTGAGATCTATCATGTCAGTGTTGAATAGCATTATGTTTATTCTACTGTCAAATCCTTTTTGGGGACTCCAAATACATATAAATATATCTATGTTATATTATTATTAGTTATTGTATAGTGTACAACTGACACTTATTCTTTAAATGATTCTTTACAATGCTTTATAACTCAAGCATCCAAACTTGACTTTATAATCTACTTTTTCAATGCCAAGCCTTTCCCCACTTTTCTTTAGAACTATAACTTTAATAAGGCTACCAGGCCATCACAATCAAAAGAGTGGGCCTGGAGATGACGGAATGACTCTAGAGATATATGCTTTAAGTTTCTAGTGGTCACCATAAAAACATGATACCCTCATGGTAGCTTCTAAACAAATCCTGTTGCATTACCAGTAGCACAGACATGTTTTCATACAATTGATGCCTTCTCCAAAAAGTAGCAAATTAAATGTGTATCAAATTAAAATTATCTAAGCATACAATTATAGTCATAATAATAATTTTCTGTTAAAAGGTGCTATTCAGGCTGTGAGATATTTTCAAAGGTTCCTCCTCATCATGCTCTGATCTTTCCACAAGATTCCTGAAAGTTATATATATATAAACAATGTCCAATTCTCTTACTATCTACTTGCACCTCTTGCCAGATTTATGTGAATTCAGCACTGTCCTGTTTGAACCAGAGAAACTTGTCAACACAGAAGTTTTCCTGTCACCAGTACTAGACACTGCCATTGAGAAACACACAGGGTAGGAGGCCAGTTGTAGAACAGATTGTCTGTTTACCCACAAGTACATTGGCAATCAGCAATGATGGGAAAGGAAATTCTGCATACATTACTGATCACTTAATGGCATTTAAATAAAATATTCAAGGTAGAAAATTTGCTCAGTGCTACCTTGATCTTTTAAGTGTGTTTCTTTTAGAATAAAACAGCTCTCCCTATTCTTAAATATACAGTACACATAAATAATTTGTATAAATAGGTTATTTATTTAATAACATAATTTTCCTATGCATGGAGTCAACATTTAAGTACTCTAATTCTTTGAGATTAGTTCACTATCAAAAGTAAATCTTTTTATTTAGCTGGATAAAAACACCATTTTAAGCTATTTGCATATGCATGCATCATAATCAAGATGATAAAAGATTTAGGTTTGTTATAGAAATAAATCTGAGAACTCACTGCTTTGTAACTTTTGTGTTTGAATGATCTATTTATTAAAGCAAGTATCCCTGATAGTCTTTCAAAGACTGGAAATATCTTGAAAGTTGTTTAGAAAAGATAGTTTTTAGGAAAGGAAAGAAGTTTAGTCTCTTGATAAAAACATAAGGGAATTTTATTAAGTCATCATAAGGAGAACTATTGCACTTTGGGGGTAAAGGAATTGGGCAGAAGAAGACTGAAAATAAATTATATATGTAGAGAAATACTAGTGTTTCAGTATGTAAGTGTTGGTGAGGAGAGAGAATAGATAAAAGAACAAAACAGAGAAGCTGTCCAGGTATGGTGGTGTATGTCTGTAACCCCAGCATTTGGGAGGCTGAGGCAGAAGGATTCCCATGAATTCAAGATCAGCCTAGGCTACATAGTGAGTTTAAGGTCAGCCTGAACTAGTGAGACCCTGTCTCAAAAGAAAGAAAGAAGAAAGAGAAAGAGAGAGAGAGAAAGGGGGGGGGATAACAAATTTTTTTAAAAAACTTGTTCGCAAAATGCAATAGAGAACTAAAGCAATTCAAAGCTTTGTTATATATACTTTATGTCACTTTATAGAAAAGTAGAAAAATTTTTTTTCATATTTAAAACTTTTTTTTTTTTTACTTCCTAGGTTAGTAGAACTCTTGGAAACATCCTAAAACAAAGCCCACTGGGCAGTACTTACAGAGAGTCAATGGATGTCTAGAGTAACCAGCTTTAGTTAGTTTCTTTGCTCCAAAATCACCAGATACAACCTAGCCAGGTTAGAAATTACTGACAGCTTTTTTTTTCTGAAGCTAGCCTAGAAATACTTGATAGGAAGAACCATGGGATTCATTAATATTTTGGTGTCAGGTGATTATTTCTATGAAGAAAGGGAAAGAGGCAAATAACTACAGTCAGTATTATAGAATATTTAAGCCAGTGAATTAGATTTTAACTGAAGATGAAGAAGTACACATTTTTAATTCCTATCTTCATTGACATTGCTCTGAGCAGAGGATCCAAGCAAAAATCCAAGTTTCTTACAATTCAAATAGCCATTGACATAAAGGACATACGTTTTATCTTTGTTTCTCCATGATGACAAACAGTATAGGGAAAACATATCTTTCTTCAGTAGCTCAAATGTCTTTAAGAAAAAGGAGACCTTCATTATTCAAGAGGAGAAAATGGAGAAAGGAGAAAATCAGGAGGCAATCGAATAAAGGAAGAAAATGAAGGAAAGCAAAAAAAGAAGGGAGACAGACAGGAAATACGTTTTTCAACATAATACCCATTCTGGTAGATGAATTTTACCATCTACTACTTTGTAGAGTCTCTTTTAAGAGGTTCAAAGTATTAACCTTTCTTATTGCATTTGTATCCTAAGAGTTATATGGAAATGTATACATTTATTGTAGTTGTCCTACTAAGTCTGTGTATCCTTTTTCTAGTGTCATGAAACTTTTCATCCTAATGAAAAAATTATACTATGTGAGATTTTAATTGCACTGCCATATGGTAGGCCCATGGGATAGTATTAACATTGATATACTTTAAGTATGCTTCACGTATAAATTTATACACACAGAGGCATGTGCATTTCTAATGGGATTTACCTGCACAATGCTAATGGGGAGCCATACAGGAAAATCCTTGTGAATCCAAATGAAAATAAATCTTTATATACTTGCAAATAATGTTGCTTGGGAGTTCACTTAATGTTTATGAGGAATTCATTTATATTTGTGACTAATTCTAATTGTCTGAAGGTCACAACACGTGGTATATTTTTAAGTGCTCCCTCTATGATAAATGAATGGAGTAACTGTTTAAATTTGTTGCTCTCTTCTCAGCCCATTTAAAAATGAGTTGCCTAATTTTAAAGGGAAGCTCACCCTTATTTAAAAAATCAAGTTTGTGAAAGAAAAAATGTATATACTGCTGCCAAATATATATATAAGCTCAAAAGTTTTCTATTGCCTGAAATAGAGATGCGAGAAATTACATTAAAGTTTTAAACAGAAACAGAAGTTTTCAGCTGATGTAGATCAGAATCTATTAGAGATAAAATTGTTTTGACAAAAACTGTGTAAATACAATGCCACTGGCTGCAAGCCTATTATTGAATGCAAGTGGAAAATAAGAATAGCACTCCTGAAGGGGCATTGCTAAAGTGACACAAAATAAACACAACCATTTCAATATAATTTTTCACATTAATTATGTTCTCTTATCGTAGATGTATAACTAGCCAAGTATAACAACAATAACAAGATAGCACCAAGGTTATTTTGCAAATAGGAAAAAGCAAATAAAATAATACTGATATGCTAGTTATTAGATTACTAGCCTTTTATCTTGTGAAATAGCTTCCCTGAACAAAAAGACTATATTAATCATTTCTGTTCCCCCAAGTAAATAATATTGTATTTCTGAAAAAGTAATGTTAACAGGCTTTTCCCTTAAAGATACCCTCACTTATTTCCAGATTTTCCATCTCTAAATCTCCAGCTACTGAGATCATTTCAAAGATAATACTTCTAGACTAAGAACATTGCCCCCATTTGAACAAAATCTCCTAAAAACACAGTCCCTATTTTCCTTAAACAGAACACTTACACTATAATTTATAACTTTATCAAGAAATTACCCATAAATTTCAACATTTTTAGTGTCCTCTTATAAGCTGTTCTTTCTTTGAGTTCCAATTATGCTATCACTTCTCACTGAGTGGAATAAAAGGACCACAGTGAACTCAACCAATCTCCACTGGTAGTCTTCAATATTTGTTCATTATTCTTAGACACAACCCCAAATTGAACTTCAGTAGCCTTGATAAACATAAGTCTTTCAAATTTTACTTAAAAGACAGTAAGATATTCTCTTTCTCTTTGCCCAGAAGATCTTAGCTTTCTGATTTTCTTTTTTATGCTGTACATTATCGTACATTCTATTTCTTCAACTTACATATTTTTTCTTGCATTCAGCTCTACCCTTCTGTACATTAAGTATGTCAGATTTAATTAAGTGCACACCTGGTTACTCATTACCATACAGATAGGGCATGAGCACATTTTATCAGCCTGAAAACATAATTTTTGTTGAAAATAAATCACAAAATCTTTCCAGAGACAAAAGACCAACTATTTCTTATGCACTCACATTAAAAGTAGTACCCACTACATACCTTGCAGAAATCTGAAGATCCTCTGGATAGTACATTTAGGGACAGCAATAGATGGAGACATGCCACCAAAAAGTCATCAGAGAAACTGCAGCAGATAATGAATGAGCCCTCACTATTTCACATGCACACATTTGTTTATGTTCTTGTTTTTAAGTTTTGTTTATATATTACTGTAAGATACTTTTTGTTTGTATGTTTCTGTAACACAGAGTCCCATGCCACTACTACATAGATTCTTAGGAGTAGTATTTCTGTGTTACGTCGGAGTCATATCCTTTGAACTTAGCATTTACAAGTTTAGAAACTTGATCTCTGTGGGACATAATAGAATACTAGAATGTACTACTGCAGTTAAGACTATTAATCAATTCAGGGTTAGTTGTGAGGACTAATGTGAACCCAGGTGAGATGGTCCCCATTTACAATGTGACACATATGGAATAATAGATTTACTTTAACAGTTGAGCAGGGCAAATATTTGTGTTTTAATTTTATTTATGTAGACATTTATAAACTGTTATAAAAGAAACATTTTCTTTTCATTTTCTTTAGGTTATGTATGAAGAGAACAAAGAAGACATGTTAAGGAGAGAATTAGAAGGTAGGGATCCCAAAAAGAAATGAGAACTCAATCCTCTCTAAGGCCTAAATCAAAGCTCTGGAATGACTTTAAATGTTTTTAAAAAATGATTTAATATAGTGAGTTGAGATACATTACATTAGATATAATTAGACCTAGACAGGAAAGGTGGTTCTGAGAAGCTAATGAAATATCATTAAGGTTGAATATAAGATTGTTGATTAGGATAAAGCTAATCCTGATTAGGATAAACAAGATGGGAGCTACAGATCTTATTTTTCCTCTTATTTATTTATTTTATGAGTGAAGAGGAGGTATGGTATCTTGCCTGGAGTGAAAAAGAAAAATAAAGAATATTATCAGTTTCACATTCTGAGAGTCTATCACAATAATGTTTTTCCCATTTTATTTTTGCAAAGGCATTTGCCTTGAGATGAATCTCTGTTAAGGTAAAAGATATGAATAAAAATGGAATGCACTTGCTGTTTATTTTTTCTTCACGGCAAAGCCCCAAGCAGTCTGGCTGCACCTCCTCTCTGCCCTCACCATTCCTTTCCCTCCTTGTTCTGGCTGCTTCAATACCGCTGTCTTTCTCCAGACTTACAATCATCAATACTACCTCATCCTGTAAAGATTTTTCAGCCCTCTCCTCCAAAGCCCCTCACTTTGTCTATTTAAAGCCTAGTTATTATTTAGATCTCTATTCCATTTTGCGCCTTTGGTGAACTCTTGCCAGCTTCCATGAGAAGATCAAATCAGCTACAAGTTTTAACACCTGGAATGTCTGCCTTGTGTTATTATTCAAAGATGGAATTGTGTGTGCACGCGCACGCGTGTGTGTGTGTGTATGTGAAAATATTTGATTATGCTCTATGTTCCTCAAGCTTCTTGTGGGGACAAATCCTGTCTAGTTTTGCTCACTGTTGTTTCCTCAAAAACGCAGTGCGGTTCCCAGGACAACTGAATGAATAAATGGACACATAAACATATGAATGATTAAATTTTTATTGGAAATGTTGCTCCTGTATGGACACAATAAGTAGCTCTAGTCTTAAGATATACGAAGATGGCTGCAGGATCCTCTTTATAAAATTTAATATATACTGAAAACTTCTCTGATAGCAAACGTCTCTATTCTTTAGGAACACGTATCAATGATTAACCACAAACTGTGAATTCATATACACTCATAAAAACACAATTTAGAAACTTCTGCATCAGACATACTTCTTTGATCACCATCAGGGCTTATTTGTAAGAGTTAAGAGGCTATAACATTGACATGAACTTTAAATAGCAATAGTATTTAAATACTGTACTATATATTTAAATACTATAACTATACAACACAGTTATCTATGTTGATGGAAGGAAATCCAAGTAAATTCTTTATACATGAGGTCACCTATGTTTTGAAATTTAGGGAGCTTTATTATAACAGGATCAAAATTCCATCTAAGACAATAAATTTACAAAGCATTTTATATCAGCTATTTTCTATTTATTTCACAATTCCAAAAGATACCATTTATTTTCTGATTTTAGTTCATGTTTTTCACTGGAATTATAATAATATATGATGTCAAATCTGTCTCTTAATCTGTAACAACCTTAAGAATCAAATTCTGTTTACTTTATAGAATCTCAAGCCCCACCAATGACCAAGTACATTGCTTTAGTAGTTAAACTCAATAAATGTATTTGATATGCAGGGGAAAAGAAAAACTAAAGTAGAAAGAGGAAAGTAGAATGCCAACAAAGAAATATACATAAAAAGTGACCTTCCCATTTAAGACACCCATTTTCTTAGACCAGATCATTATATAATATTAACTTTTTTCTGCAGTTATCTTACAAAAAATAACAAAAAACCTCCCACAATTTAAAAAATGTTAACACACTATGAAATCATCTGCTGATTATATTTTCATTCCATCTCACTATCTCTCTTCCTTAATTATCTGGTTGAAATGCTAATATTACACAGTGCAATTGGCAAAATTTGGATGCAGGTGAGAAAAAGAAACAAAATATAACTGAATATACTGTTCATTAAGCCACAGGCTGCTGACAATTTCCAGTGTCTCTGCCTGTGCCACACTGGAAGTGTCAGATGATTTAATTCCCACATGTACCTTATCCTGGGCATTTTTAACAATGCTCAAAAAGGAGACCCCTTCTTCTGTCTTTTCATTTATTCTTACTCCAAACCTATTCCAACAGGTAAGGTACTGTCTTACCTTAGACAGTACCACCAGCCCTTTCCTTAGAAGAAGAGGATACTCATTCTTCCCCTCTTCACTTACCATAATTGCAAAAGGGTCAAACTTTGTCTTCTTACAGCATTTTCAACAATTGCTCCTTTACCTTAATTTAAAAATATGACCCTTGAGACTTACTCTGAATCTCTCTGTGTGGCTCATGACTCCTGGGTTGTTTCCTTCACTCCCTCACTGGTGGATGATTATGCACCCACGTCAGGATCTCTGTATTTCCTCTCCCCACCATCACTCCTATTCTGCTTTGGACAGTTCAAATGTACACAGTTTGGCTCTTCTCACATTCTATCAAATGTCTTCATCCATCAAATGTCATTCATCAAATGTCTCCCTGTCATCTTGTTTTTCTTACCTTCACAAATACCTTGTTTGTTTATCTTTTCTCCAGATTTTCATTCTGAACTTTATTCTTAAATCCACTACAATTTGGCTTTTGTCCTTCACAATTATCTATCTCAGAATATATCACCATTTATCCATTACCTCTTTGGAAACTCTTATCGCCTGTTCATTTTTTCCTGTCAGTTAACATATTTTACTGATGTATTATGACACATCATTAGCGATTTATTTACTGAACTTGTGCTAAGTGCCAGACCTGTCATAAGTGCTTTATAATTAGTCCCCACAACAACCCTATGGAGTGTTTATTATTATTATTATTATTATTATCATTTAAAAATATGGAAATTGTGACTTGATGATACATAGAGATGATACATAGGCAAGTTTCTATTTCCATTTCCTAATGTTTTCCTTAATGCTCTTCCTTTCCTCCTATTGTCACTGTAACTGCCTTTTTAGGCCGCATTTTCTCACTGCTTTCTCTGGTTCCGTTTCGAGCCCTTCATCAGTCTTCTACACTGCTGAGAGTGTCTTCTAAATTGGATGGCAGTCATGTAAATTCCCCATTTAATACCTTCACAGACATACCTTAGCTCTGAGACTAAACGTGGTCACGATTATCACCTAAGTCTGCTCACAGTCTGCTTCTTGCCTGCTTCCTGGTCTTGCACCTCTTCTTCCTCTCCTTACACACCTCAGTGGAATTACCTATTGCTCCCCTACAAGGTCACTCTGTGGCCAGTGCTTGAAGTACACTTTCAACCAATTTTTACTCTTCCTTTGAAAATAAGTTCAGACCCACTCTGTCTAGAAAGCCAGGGGAATCCTTAGTGTAGACACCTTTTCCAGTACTGTGATTTATCCGCTGTGCTCACCAGAGAGAGTCATGTGTCACTCTCTCACATTTAACTGTGAACCCCTATAGGGCTGGTGTGGCTGTGGCTGCCTTAACTTTGTATGACCGATGCCACTCCTGGTACCTGTTAATACCCAGGAACTCAAATATTTACTTCTCAATCATTTTCTAATTCTGCTTTTTTGATTTGAACTCACACAATATCAAATAAAAATATGTTTCAAAATATATCATTCACGGGGCTAGGGATTTAGCTCAGCAGCCTAAGCGCCTGCCTTGCAAGCACGCGGTCATGAGTTCAATCCCTGGTACCGATTTAAAAAAAATTTTTTTTCCAAGTATCACAAATGACATTTTGATAAACTGACATTTTAGTAAATGTAGCACTCATGAATTTATGGTAAAACAGACACTATTTGTTTGTGGTGCAAATCATTTGACTGCAAGTAATTATGCTATATGTGTGTAGGTTCCTGCATACACACCACTTGTTACACTTCAAAATCTCTTTTAAAGGTATATAAATTTTTGTCTGATACATATTGGGACACTTATATTTTAAACAATTTGAAAAGTAAATGCAAAACAATCTTTGGTAAAATGCACAGTCTTTACAAATACTTGTCTATACACAACTCAGAGAGAAGACCATTATTTGCATGTAAATCAGTAAGCTTAATGGTGTATTTCAGGTCTCCTGAGAGCTATCTAACATAAAGAAATGAATAAACTGAATGGTGCTGCAGTACTATAACAAAGCTAATAAATGCAGCTTTGTAAGACTATTCTTTGAAATTTCTTTCACAATTACTGGCTTAACATATATATTCCTATAAACTGCACATGCAAAGTATACTTTTTTAAAAAATGGTGCTGTAACTAGTCACTCATTTTCAATGTTCTTTATATGTTGTTAGAAATAGATATTCATTAAGCACAGTAACTTTTCAATATGAATATTGAATATATTTCCCTGCTAAAATTATCAGTACCTTGAACATACACATTGTGTATTTTTACCAGTTCTCTTCAATCAGATTTTGTTCTAACTCATTCATCTAATCTAGCTACAACAGTAGCACCTAGTTCCAAAACAGCTTCCTTAGCCACAGCTAAATTAATAATAAAGTTGCCTGTTGAGGGTGATGCTTTCTAAAACTGCTTTAAATTACAAATGTATCAGTGATGTGCTTGCATCATATGCTCTTTATTCTATTTTTAATGAATGATACAGTTAAAATCAACAATAAAATATCTACACAGTGCCCCAGTTATTGTGTACGTAATTCATACATACTTTAAGCCCTGAAGCAAGATTTTTTACTCCACCACTAGCCATACAGCAAGTGTTCTAAATTCCTCGTTCTTCACAATTCTGAACAACCTGCAAGCTGCTTTTTTATGCCCTGTTCCCTCACTAAAACAAATCGACTCTCAGCATTTCCTGGAAAGGCTCTAACTTTATTTTCTAATCTGAAAACAATTAAAATAGTACTCAGCAGTAAATCTCAAGTAATACAAGACAACTCGACTTTGGCAAAACATAGCTTCATTTAGCTAGGAATGATCTTCCTTTTCAAAACTGTCCTGTTACACTCAGTAATACTGCAGTTACTCTTCAGCTTTACACTGAAGACTAAACCTAATGTCTGAGCCTCACTACGTTTAGTTTTGAATTCCTAACTTGTTTTTATTTTAACACAAAATCTTTCATGGCTATATGACTTTCAAGTTTGATATGCATTTAAGAAGAAAACTAGATGACGTGACATATAAACCATTTTAAGAATGGTCTATGACAAATATTGTGTCAAAATGATGCCTATTGACTGCACCGTTTCCCTCCTCCCCCACTAATTACTTCCCCATGAGCCACACATCACCACCAAAAAAACCCAAACCAAAACAAAATTAAATTAAAAACCACTAGCTCTCAGAATGCATAACCTCAGAAGGGGAATTATTATCAAGCAATTAGATTGGACAGCCATGGTGTCTTTAGCCTATAGAAGGACACAAAAATGGGTTTAACTCATTGTTTTTCTTCTGAAAGATTAGAATCAGGAAGAGGTGATGAATTCACAGTGAACAACAATAAGCACTGAGAAAACAACAAGGGAAGAATCATAGAGAGTGGGATTCGAATTCAAATTTGAAATTTGGTTAGAACGGAGCCAAACCAGGAAGGAAAAAGGCATTGCAGGTCGAGGCACCATCCCAGGCCAGCTAACACTGAGCACTTACCATACAACAGGTAGCTCACTAACCATTGTACTGTTTAATATTAGGAAATATTAACTCTGTAAACTTGGTACTCTTAGTTGTTCCATTTTCCTGTGTAAATTGTAACTCAAAAAAATTGAAGCTCAAATAGCTTGAATAACCCAGGTAGTGTGTGATAAAACCAATGTTCAATTCTAAGCTATCTGAATCAAGAAGTCACTCTTCACTACTATTCCTTAAATGACCAAAACATATATTCATATTTTGAATGAATAGTGAGAGGACTAGCCCAACTACTGGTGAAGATGCATGGGGTAAAATTGGAAAATAGGTTTGACATCTGAGCTACATTGTTGACTGCATTGGAAATAAAAAATTTTCAAATTTGAAACAAGGAGTCATGGAAGACTTTGAGCGAGAGAGTAGTATTGGAGGAAGACTTAAACTGGAGAGACATGGAGAAGTGGAGACTTGTTTGATGAATGTAAGGAAATATCTGGTCAAGTTTCAGGTAACTGTATACACTGTATAGAAAACCTTGCTGTAGCAGCAATCACCAAATGTGAGAGGTTTAGAAAAATGTTTTCTTTTTACTGATGCTACATGCCCACTAAGAATGGCTGTGAGTGAGTTACAGGTTTTCCTGTCTGACTTCATCATTCTAGGATCCAGGCTGAAAGAACAGCCCCTGTACAGACATACTATGATCGTGGCCAAGGAAAAAAAGCAAGAGCCGGAGGAGACATGCAATGGCTCTTAAAGTGTCTGCTTATGTACCTTTATCCAAAGAAAATCACACAGCCAAACCCTGCGTCGATGGTGCAGGGGAGCATCTTTTACACAGGAGGCTTGCAAGTCACATGGTAATAGCAAGGGTGTATAATCCTCTTACAGGAAAGAGGAGTGAATTGTGGGAACAATAATGCAATCCACCAGAAAAAGCCTGTGTTCTTTGCAGATGCTGTCACTATAAATTAAAGCAACAGACCGAAATGAGTAAACTTCATAGAAGGAAGTGAAGTCTCTTGTTCTCCCCAGAGAGAGGGTTCTGTCCTGAGAACAACTGCTGTTTTATTTCCATATTTTCCGATGTAAAAGTCTTATGCTATATGATTTTATACTCATGCTTAAAGTTAGTCAAGGATTGAAATGAAAATAAAGTTTATATGAATTGATGGGGAGGATATGAATCATTTATACTCTTTTCATTGCAATCAAAGTGGAATTAAGTTAGAAAAAAGTAAACACAGAAGGAACTCAGTTAACATGTTCTTGTTTGTTTGTGTTTTCCTCCCCTAGATGGCATTATGTTTAGCGTGATTTTACCTATGACCTCTTAGTGGCTGCTGAATTAAGAAACAATACTAGTCTTTTATAAAATATATGTGACATAAATGATAGCTGCAAAAAGCTATGCAAATTTTGGTGCTAACAAGTTAATTCCAAACATGCAAATGATTAAATCAAATAAAAATGATGCAATGATATTCCTAGAATAAGTTATTTCTAATGCTTTCATTGGAATATTTTTTAAACACAAGTCTGAAGTCTGAATCTTATCTTTATGCTGTCCATTTGGTTTTCCTGTTCAAGTTTCTTGTCCCTACTGGTCATTTATAGTTCCCAAGGTATTGCCTAAAGGTCACTCTGTGACCCAAAGTCTAGTTCTTTGACCTCTGCTCCTTTCAGTTTGTTTGGGACTCAGATATAGTGTAGATATATATCTTTTCAAATTATCCTTTTTTCTAAGCATAAAGTTTGCTGATACAAGAGCATTCCCATTAAAGCTTAATTTTTGTCTGACATGAAATTAGAAACTGGTTTCTTTCCTTTCTTGAAGTCCCATCAAACTTTTTATAAGAAAAGTTCAAGTTTTCCAGGAACATAATCTTGAAGGTCAGGGAAATCAATCTATTAGGATGTTTGATAGATATTATTCAGTAAATATTTGTAGAATAATTAAATAGACAAATGGATAAATGAACTGAGTGATCATTTTAACTAACAGTTAAGACTTTCTTTATAGCAAAATTTCTGAACTTTTATTTGACAGGAATTAAACAAAAGTAATATATTTGATGCTCAATAAAGTTAATCTGGGCAAGAAGGAAAAGTATGGTAAGTTTATAGCAAAACATGCATCCAGCCACAATATCACTACTTTCTTGTCCTCATTAAAAATGTTTGTAAACCATAAGATGGGGGAATAAATAAGAAAGCTGAAAATGGTAACATTAGGAAGAGAAAATCATCTCATCCCCTTCTTATAAAATGTCTTTCTCTAAATACTACAGAATGCTATTAGGATGTCATCAAGTTCTAAAAGAACTTTTCGGTATTAGAACACTCTTCTACAGCTAATCATACTTACAAAAAAACATTGAAAGCCCACAACATAGCCACGTTCACAGTATATTGTATTTGCTTTCTGAAGATCTTTACCTAAATTGATAATCAAAATGTTGTCATAAATTTTAAGCATTCCTAAATATCTCATTTATATGCCAACGTCAACTGCTTATTGGAAGGCTACTTTGACAAAGAAACTCCAATAGTCTTACGACCTGCACCTTACTGGTGAGAGGCTAGAGTGCTGGGTTCAATCACAGAAACAAACTTTAAAGCACTAGAAACATGAATGGAAGAATTCCAACTCTTTATGCTGCACTTACTGCTCTAAGGAGATGAGTAAGTGCATTTCTCCTAGATTTGTATAACTACACAACTATATAGTGTTTATCAACTCTGTTTTGCTAATTTGTAAAACCTATTTAAAATCTAACCAATCTCAGTCTTAAAAAAATCATAAACTATTCAATCATGAAATCCAATCATGAAATCATAAACTATCCAAGAAGGCATTCTGAAAAGTGGAAAAGTGGTAAACATAAAACCTGATATTATGATACTGAGTTTATTTGCATAATCATACAGGTGGAGCTAATCTTGATCTTACCCACAAATACAGGGTGCTCAAAGAATAAATTAAAAAACAAACATTGTAAACACAAGAAAGACTATTTCAAGCACAATGTGAAATTTTAGTAAAACAAATTTAAGAAAAACCTTTGCAAACAAAATGAAACTTTATTTGTGGAAAATGAGATACAGGAAGCATATTTCTTAATAGAAAGTGGACCATCTTGAACTGTAGATTATCTTGATCTAATTAAATCTTTATATACAACCTGTGAATGTTTAATAATGTGCCTACACTACTAGCTGTATCAGAAAATACCAGAAGGAAGTAAACATTGGAGTAGGAGTCATCTTAGTCACTCAGTGGCAAGTCTACTGTGAGGTTTTTTTTTAATCATTTTCTATACTTTCCAGGCTTTCTTTGGTGAAGGCCTATTACTATTAATATGAGGAAGAACATCAAATCATTTCACAACATTAAAAGAACTACGGTTACAATGTTAGCAGAATTTATACGTGCTATATGGAAAGGCTCACATATCAGGCCATAATTTCTCTTCTATAGGGTTCATGGCTAGTTTCTAAGTTCTAGTGGTGACAGTTTGACAGAGATATTCTTTCGTTGGCACAAAATATCTTGCTTTCTTTCCCTGAACTATTATAAAAATTATTACCAAAATGCCTTGGAAAATAAAATCAATGTTAATGTCTGACTCCATTGCATTAACAGATTGTTCATCAAATACTACAAGTAATACATTAAATTGTTCCTCCCATAGCATCATGAAGTAATTTCCACTATCCTGTTTTTATAGCTGAAAACAAAAATCTTCCATTCTCTAAATATTGAACAGTACAATAAGCTGCTTATACTCTCATCTGTGACTTATTACTAATTTCAACTTACAGATGGTTTGTAGTAAATTAAATGGGTCTATGAAATAAGATTTTCTCAAAGCTTAAGTTTCAAATGAGATGAGATCTTCAATTAAAATATTTGCATGTTAAATTGTGACAACTTTATGTAATTGGAACAGGAAGAGGCACTTGAGGGCTGTATCCTGAATTTGCCTACAAAAATAGAGACATTCAATGTATTAGAATAAATTTCAAGGTGCCACACAGTAATGGTTATATGAGCCTAAATATTGGAACAGTTTTTCCTCCCTCTGTATTTTGTAGTCAATAACTTATGGCAGAATATTATCACTCTTACAAAGGCACGATTTCAAGAGACACGTACTGAGTTATGCTTTCAAATCTGGGTTCTAGTCCTTCTGGCTTCCTGTAAAATGGATGTTTCTATGTGATTAAATGTACTGGGCAATGTCATAGTCTTATACATGTTATCTTATCAGAAATAAAATTTATTTTTTTATATTTACAAATGAGACCTACTCACACTGGGCACCCAGAAACGTGGGGTCATATTAAGTGCTTATTTCTCTAGGCTCGTAGGGGAAAAATACACTAAATGGATTCATTTTTCAACTTTCCTTTTCTTCTTCCATTGATGATTCTATTAAATTGTTCACTACCCATACCTCCTTCCCTTTTGGCTCCAAGAGGTAAAATTCTGAATCTTGAAATTGCTTTACCTCTCTTTTGTTCCTAGAGAGGTCATGATAAAAGATTCCTTCTCCCAATTGCATATCTCCCTTACCGCACTGAGATTTGAACTGTATATGGTCTAATATTTTATGCGGAAAATAGCCTATTTATAAACCAAAAATCGTAAGGCCTTAGCATTAACTTTCAACTCTAATGGTTCTATTTAAATATTTTAATAAATTCTTTAGCTTATTATGTCTTCTTATAGATACTGCTACCACGACAGAGCTGGTGGCACACAGATGTTCTGGATTACCAAGAAAGATAAGTTTCCTTAAAATTTAGGGAAAAAGAAAATAAAATCCGGTGTTTTAAAGATTGTTGACTATTTCCATTTAATTGAACAGAAAGGATGAAAAGAAAAAAAAGAAAGGAAATGTATATTGTGTATGAAGGCATTGCAAATATACCTAAACTTTCTCATGTAAATAGGCCTTTTTAGCCTAACAAATTAAAAATAAAAGCAAAAAACAAAGTAACTCCTTCTTTTTATTCTTTTTTCTCCTTTTTACCTTTCAGTGGTCCAGTTTAAAATATTTTCTGGAATCATTCACCCAGCCCTAATTCTAACAGAAGATTTCAGAGCAGTTTGTATCTAATAATAGCTCTGTGGAGGCCCTTGAAATTCTAATAAACGCCCATCAACCTATCAGAAGAACATGTAATTTTATGTTCATTACTTCTTAGTACCCGACTGTAGAATTTGGATGGTTGCACCTCAATTAAAAGTTAAATTAAAGTTAATATCATTTAAATAAAAACTTCAATAAAAAGTTAAAGTTCTATTCTTAATAGCATTAATACCATTTAATGACCGCTATGGTCATTATCACCAGATAACTGACCTCCTTGACCCCTTCTTCACTGAGAAACCTAGCAACACAGTCAATTAGTCAGCATAAATGAGCATTCTATAGGAGAGTATTATGAAACCAAGTATCTTGACTCTGCATTCTGTTATTTCCACTATTCAATAAATGCTGCATTTTTTCATTGCAAGTTTTTCTATTTCCAAAAAAGAAAGCTGCTTGGACTTCACAGTTACCCCTCTCTTTACCCTGCAAAAGTTCATGTATATAACTTGTAAAAAAAACTTTACATATAATTAAAATGGTGTAAATTAGGTAAATCTACTATTTGGGAGTAGTGACTACTGCTGTTAAAGATCTTAATGTATAACATTTGAGACCACTATAAAGAGGAAAAAATAAAGCTAAAAAAGGAAGTTAACTGTGACTTTCTAGGTCTCTTTCTAATTTGCATAAGATATTAAACTTGTAAATGTGAAAGACAAAAAGAAAAAAATCCAAAAAGGTAAAGGAGAGACTTCACAAATCCTTTAAGAACTTCATTTCCTGTTTTCTGTTCCTGGAGACTGCCATTAATTGGGGATAGTGAAAAAAAAAAAAAAAAAAGGAAAGGATATTCACCAAGTTTTCTCCTAAAATAGTGTCTCAGTAGTCTTAGTTCCTACTGAGAACACTGAGAAATTCTTATTCTCTTATGTAAGTTATTTTAGGGACACTGTTTAATTATCAGATTGAATTGGCAGAAGGATTTCCAATTTTGTAGCAACTCAAACCCACAACCTGGAAAAGTAAAATAATACCAAATATTGTTTAATAATTAATTTTCTTACAAATCAAATTGGGCTACAAGTTGAAGTTAAGCAATGCTAATACATAAAATACCCTTACTTCAAAGCCCATTCATTTTGTTTCTCTGATTTTTGTATTGAATTTTTACTACAGTTGAAGATTATTAAAAGAACAAAGGCAAAATAATCTTTTGATTATTTTGATAAAAGATACGATACAAACTGAGAATTTGATGATACTTTCAGAAGTAAGCAAAAGAATTTATTAAGAATTTTTAAGCTAAAAAGTGTTTTTTGAGGAGATTATATAATCCCTTAAACTAAAATTAGTGTAGTTTTTTTAGATTGTATAATTTCCTTTCTTATAAGTCTTTCAGGTAAATGTAAATTTATATCCATGTTCACAAAATTTAAACAAAAGTGAGATTTAATTGATACTAGCCTAAGTTCTGTTTTTAAAAAGAAACAAAACATAAAAAGAAAATAAAATTATTCTTTCATCCATAAAGCAAGCTCTATTTCATACTGTGCAAAGTATTAGTAAAAAAAAAAAAAGTCAAAGCTATAAGGAGCATGGTTTCTGTCCTGAGTTTATAATTTAGTGAACAACACGGGGTGAATGAAATATGTGACAGAAGTAATAAGCAATTCAACAGAAGTGATTAATTTTGTCTAAGGGCTACTTAACAGTATTTGAACTGGATTTTGAAAAATACACAGAGGTTAAACAGACAGAAAGTGGAGAAGAGCATTTCCCCCAAGGGAACAGTATGAGTAGCAGCATGGGTGTGAGGTTAGAGAAGAGCAGGGTGGTTCAGTTGGACTGAGCTTTCAAGACAACTAAGGATCACTCTGGAAAAGTCATTTTGTTTCTAATCAAAGAATACTTTTCAACACCTTGCTAAAGAGTATGAGTTTAACCATTGACAAAGGTTTTGAGCTGGAGTTTGATGTGATCCAACATGTATTTTACAAAGAGGACAACAGAAGTAGAGGGAAATAAAACTGAAGCTGAGAGTCAGTTAGAAGTCAGTGGCACTACTCATGCTCAGCATTGTACACAGGAAAGGTAGGGGGTAGGCACTTCCAACATTAACTATCAGTTTATGTAGAGCAAATAAATCGGGATAACCTTTGAAGTCACTAATCTATAACATAAAAATTATTCACAACCCAGTGAGTCTATCTGTGGGAAATTACGTTTCTAGGCAAGTCTGCAGCCCTTACCTAGCAATTGAAAACACAAGGCCTGGGCCAAGTACAACCAGTAGGTATGAAAAGAAAGAGAGAGAAAAAATGTGTGGCTAATAGCAAATGCTACTGTTTCCACTGAATGTAAATAAAAATACCCTTGACCCATGCTGGAAAAACCAACCAAGATAGACATATAGTTTGATACAGTAATGAATTTCTCATTTAGTCCCTATTGCTCTCTGTATATATTAAGCAAAAGCCAAGCCAAAATGGAGTTGCAAAAATAGTACCTGAAATGACCCCTAGAAGACAGAAACGTCATCCTATTGATTGAAATGTTGCTTAACTCATCTTCCCAGGAGATGCCAGAAGCAAGAAGAGCAATGTTCTATATGCATGACCAGATACAACCCTTAGGTCTGACCACAGGTGAGATTTCGTAGACTGAAAAGAAAAACTATCAAGCACACATTTTTTTAACCATACTGAAAGAAAATAGAACAAGAGGGTTTTTTTTTTATTTGTATAAAATATATTGTTCTTCCAGGCTGCAGTGAAATAGTTTCTATTTAATTGCACAGAAATCCTAAGAAGGTTACAACAGTGAAACATTAAAATTCTAAGGGCAACTAATAACATTAAAACTTTATAGCCCCAGATAGAATAATTTAGACAAAAACAACATGAACATATGTTTTGTGTAATAATAACAAACATTTATAGCTGTCAAGAGAGAAAAACACAGGTTTATGCACACCTTAATCGTGTGCATGGGTGAGCATGAGTATATTTAAAACATAATATATTACAGAAATGACAGCAGGCATGGCTCTTCTGGGTACTATGTTAAATCAATGAATAAATTACCAAAAGTGAGCTGTGGCTGTTTGGATGTGTAATTGAGCTTAACGTATGTAGTGTTATTTCAAAAGAAACTGTTCAAGGAGTTTTGAGCCCAATCCAGTCTGCATCTATCCTAGGCAGTTTACAAATAGCAATAAATGAAACTGTTTCACAGTAGGAAGGAAGTTTAGTTATACACATTACTTAAATTGAGGAAAAGTTAATTTTAATATGCTTCGTAGAAACTGAAAACAAACTTATAATAATTTGTTTATGTTCACCAAGCTGGGAATTGAAATGTTAATGTTTAAATTTAAATTTATTTTAATTATTCACTGTATGACTCACAAAATCACTAGAAGTTATCTGTGTAACTTAAAACAAATATGCACATACACCCTTCATAAATGTTTATTATTCTACTCGTTTTAATTACACTACTGGAATGCCACACTTTTTCAAAAAATTATCAGGATTACAGAATATAAAATAAATTTTAAGCCTGTTTGTGTCAACAAGTTAATGGCAATTGGTAATAACTGCTACAGACAAAGCCATTAATATGATTTTTCAAGGACAAAAATAACTTCTCATAATTTTCTTTCTAATTATAAGGTTGTTTGTCTTACTTAGCACTCTACCATAGTTTTATGAAACAGGGAAAGAGGTGCATTTTCTTATTTATTTTTCTCTGCTTTTTTTAATGGTTTTGTCTCATATTTTTCTGTTTTTTGTAGAATCTTATGATCCTTTTACACGAGAAACTGAAATAAAATTTCACAAAAATTAAGTCCTGAATCTTTTTAGTTGCAAATCTTGCCAAGTAGCCAAAAGGGTTACTCAACAGGTCTAATTTCTTTTAGGGAGACCAACTTTAAGCAATGTAAAGTGTCACGATGGGCTTAGGTAACAACCATTCTGACTCCTTATTTTTCATTTCTTTTCTGTTAATAAGGTCATTATATCATGCCAGATGCAGAATGTAGGCATGTCATACACTGTATGAAAAGGAGACTATTTTTCCTGAACAGCATATTTTTAACTGTCCTATTACTCCTGTGCTTTGCTATCATTTACAGCCACATATTACAAGTATCTTCCAACGCTCTCTACAATTGTATGGTGCACTAGACTCATAAACTCAGACTTCTTTTTCATTTTTAAGTAGATGAAAAGCTTCTTACTAACACAGAAAATAACAAAAATAAGATTGCACTCATCGAGATCTTTTTATTTGAAATAATACAATTAGGCCATTCCTCAGCATTTCAGTACCTTTTTATTCACATTGTCACTGTTAATTCATGTTTCCACCTTACTTCTCCAATTTTTCTCAAACCAATCAATCCACTTACTCTGCAAAACACCACTCCCTCAGGGTTTCCATGCTTTTATGAGCAGCTGATGATGAACACAGTTGGAGAAGTCAGATGCAGTCAGAGGGCGGATCTCAGTGATTCTTAGATCAAGATATGGAAATGAGTAGGCCAAGAAATACTGCTTTACAGACTGGGAGATTAAAGCTCTAGCTATATATGCTAAACTAAGTAAAGTTATTTAGAAAAAAATTTTTTCCTTCACCTTTTAGTAACTTTTTGGGTTGCTGAGACAAAACTCCTGACTCTCAAAGTTGAAAAGGAAAGGTTTATTTCAACTCAGTCTGAAGAGGTTTCAGTCCATAATCACTAGGCTCCAAGGGTGGCACAGTAAAAGAGCCTCACAGAGGACAGGGAACAGCAAGCAGCAGCAAAAGTGGCAAGCAAGCAGCAACAAGCATGCCTTCTTTCTGTCCTTTAAAATGTCACCCAGGATACCAGTCTATTAATTGGTGCCACCATACCTATGGTGGGGCTTCCATAATCACACCTTTATTCCCAGTGTCACGTCCTCAATCCACATTCACACACCCTAACCCACTCACCTTTGAAAATCCCAACCTGTGACTGCATGGGGCTTTAGGGGAACATCTACATATAAGCCGTAACATCCTTGGTTGAGTCTGCTTGTGTCTGGACCACATGTCATGGACCCCTGTCTCTAGAGACTCACCCCACAGAGACACCCCTGGTTGTTAAGCAGCAAGTGTCAAGTACTTCTTTTAAAAAGGAAAAAAGAATAAAAATGATGATATTGAATTTCAAAACAAAATAATAGGAGATTAACAATGATTAATACATTGTGTATTGTTATCTTCAAAGTAGTTGCTCATATTACAAGATGTAGGTATAAAAATACGATCAATGAAGCACAAATCATTCTTTTTGATGAACTAATAGAGACTAGTAGTTTAATGATCTATTTTGTGTATATATAAAATCTTTGTGTATCATATATATATATATATATATATATATATTCTTTTCCCTCCTTTCTTTTTACCTTTCCCATATCCCAGTTGTTCTTTCCTTTTGAGCACTTTCTTCCCCTTTCACTTTTACAATAGCTACTGCACATTGTGGATCTTATTTACTCTTTCAGTTTTTTATAGTAAAGAGACAATACAATGTTTATGTGTGAGTCTGATTTATCTCACTTATGAGTGTGGTCTCAAATTGCATCCATTTACCTATAGTTTATCCTTGAGTTTATCCTTCTGCATAAATGTCAAGTATTTTACAGGAAAAAAAATGCACTGAAACTTTTATGGACAAGGCTTTAAAAGTCCGATACCTTCTTTCACTACACTTCTTTTAGGTAGCCCATTTTTCTTTTTCTCATTTAAACTGGGTACTACAGAATTAATGAGCTAGAAGCAGGAGAACATAGGAAATGGAAAAAGATCAGCAGCTAAGTCAGTGTTAAACCAGTGGCTGGTTGTCATGTTTCAGATGTTACTCGCGAATAGTAAGGCCTAACAAGAGCAAATAATCAAAGCTGGGTCATAAGAGCTGTGTATTATGAACAGTTCTAAATTCATGTTAATCAAGTGAGAGTCATACTTTTGACAAGGTCTCATTATAATAATTTATAATAACATTCAAATATTTCAAGAGCTTAGACGCCATATCTTTTAAATCTCAAGATCTAGTAGTCACCTTAGGATATAATGCTGAAGCTTAAAACATGTACAAAGATGTCACAGGTTGATCTGAGTATTTCTGCACTGAAGAGAGAATGCTGGGGTTCAGGGTGGTATGCCTCAGAGTGGTCCTCTCCAGGTTCTACTCCTCTTTTTCCTTTCTACCTCCTATTTTGGACTCCTGTTTTGCTTCACACCGTATCTATGTTTCTCGTGTGCACCTTTTCTGTGGATGCCGTGATTCACCTTTATTCCATGAACTGCTCAAAATCTCTCCTTGTAGCACAGACCATAGCCCCAGCTCCCTATCCCACACTGCTGAGAATAGGGACTCAGACTCATCCTGACAGTAACTAGGGAAGTACAGGATTTCTCTGGTCTGCTTAGCAATCATGTATGGATTATTTTAATCAACTCTGATATTTTAATATATGTCAACTAATTTCTCCAACACCTCCATAAGGGAAAGAAGTGGTATTGTTATTTCTTATTTATAGATGATGAGACAGATAAAAAGAAGAGATCTGACTTTTGATCTCTGGGGTCAGCACATTCAATTTGCCTTACGGCTTATAGATATACGGACTTAAGCTTTTAATTACCTAGTTCTGGAATTGAGTCTATTTGTCTCCATCATGAGTCTCAAAATCAGTTTTTGAGAAAACAACCACTAATATTAGTCTTAGAAAAAAATAATAAATTTTTTTCCTAACCTACAGAGCATGTCAATCACTAAATTACCACATCATATTTTGTTACTTTTTTCTGAAATGTTAGTGAAACACATCAATACACCTTTTATTTGTTATCAAAACTATTTAATAATATTTATAAAGTATTAAGTAATTAAAATTAAATAATAAGAATTAAAGTTTTACAGTGGTTATATTCTCTCCACCAACTTTTGGTAATTTTCATTAAACCTAACACAACTCTCAGACACATTTTTATTAAGGAATGATAATCTTAGATTATAGGGAAACAAAAATAAATGCAAAAAGTGACATGCTTTATTTAAATTACATGCCCTCACTGGTACCCTCACTGGTAACTCAGTATTAAATGAAAATTAAGTGTTTAAAAATTATGGTAGTAGTGCAGCTCCCTGTGTTTATAATTAATTCAAAACTGGTAAACTCAGAATGTCAGTGAGCTAACCAAGTCATAAATAATGCCACTGAAAATGTCTTTTAAAAAAAGGCATGGTGGCATAGTCCTGTAATCCCAGCACTCAGCAGACTCAGACAAGAGAATAATGAGTTTGAGGCCAATCTAGGCTACACAGCAAGTTCAAGGCTGGCCTAGACTACATAGTGAGATCTCGTCTCAAAAAAAAGTCTTTAAAAGGCAGCTTTCCACATATAGACATAATAAGCTGTTTTTTCCTTTTTATCTGCAAATGGAGACTTCCAAGACATCATGCATTTTAAAAACTTACCAGTTTTATACAACTGGACTATATCCTAACATTTCAAATTTAATCAATGAATCAATTTAATTTTATATGACCTCAGAAAATACGGACCAGCTCTTAAATGCAGAACAAATACTTAAAGGACTAAAACATTAGTATCTTAAGTATTTTGATTTCTGTTATAAATATTTTATTCATTCAACAAGCATTTTTTAGAATAGTTTCTGAGGGATATATTATGCTGAGCATTACAGTGCACAGATCAGTGAATACAAAATAGTTTTCTGCCTTCATACAACATACATATAGCTTGAGAACTACCTTTAATACACAACACAAGAGAGAATGTGACGTGTGATATAATTGAAGTATGAATGTTATAGAAACACTGAAAAAAATGAGTCATTTTTGCCACAGATAGGTGCTTGGTGAGAAATAAGAGAACTGAAATATAACATGATAATAGGCAGGCTTAGCTGGGCATGGTGGCACACACCTGTAATCCCAGCACTCAGGAAGCTGAGGCAGGAGGATCACTGGAGGAGGCAAGTTCAAGACCAGGCTGGGCTGCAAAGTTAACCACAAGACCAGCCTGAACTGCATAGTGAGACTCTGTTTCAAAAATATTTCTGAAAATATAAGCTTAAATAGGTATAGCTGGGCAAAGATACAGGGAGCTGAAAAAGAAGAACATAGAATAAAGGACAAATTGAACAGTTTGCAAGACTAGAAGTACTCTACTATATGTGGTTACACTAGAGTACTTAGTACTTACTTATAATAAAGGGAAGAGCTGGGAAGGAATAAACTTCAAAAAATACCAAAAAACTACCAAACTACCAAAAAAATAAATAAATTTTAAAAAGGTAGGCAATAGAAAGCCACCAAAGGATTCCAAGTAGGAGAATTCTGGTGCAAATGGAAAAGAGGCACAAAAGGACCGAGAGGAAGTTTAAATTTGGAGGCTAATTTTGGAACTATATCCCATGGACTTTGTGAGTTTTGTAGAAATTAAAGAAAAAGGAAATTATAAAATACGATGAAGCTGGTTAATTCTACTGCTCAGTGCTATAAGAAAAATCTTCACTCTCCGCCATCTTTGGCATATAAACATAGGTCCTTAACCTAGCTCCATTCACAGTGACAAAATCTTTTTTGTGTAACTCCTATAAAAATCAAAATTTTTCTCAAAGCCCAAATAGAGATTTCTCTTATATCTCACCATCCAAAAATGCGTCAACTGGCTGTGCCTACACCAGTGTTAGCATGGCAAAGGAGCCCTCATGGTCGCCTGATGACAAAAGTAACCATGATTCACTGCCTGGCAGAATAGGATCCACTTTGCCTGAAAAACACAGTATGAAAGGAGGCAGCTATGTAGATAAAAATAACCGGTTTTGTTAGGAAAACAGCAGAGGAAGGGCTATTAAGCATTCACAATGTTTGCTATATCAATAAATATTATTTGATGCTATTATTGATGATTATATCATTAGTGCAACAGACCTAACTCATTTCTCTTTTATTAGAAGTGTGTTTTCACAGCCTAATTTCTAGTTTTATCATTTATGGGAAGAAAAAAGTATCGATTGCCATTGAAAAGTACACTAAACAAGAGTTTCTATTTCAAGGCATTCATTGGCAGAAGTCTGTTGTGAAAGAACATCTGCTTATAATGCAGAATTTCCAAAGAAATTCTATCTTTAAACAATTTTACCTGATTTCCCTTTTGTACGTAAACCAATGGAGAATGTTTGTTAAGCTTTTCTGTGTGTGTTTATGTGTGAGTGTGTGTACACTACTGAAACTCAAATAATCTAAAAATAATAATAGAAGATGCTATTTGTTACAGGTCAGAAACAGGAATAAAACTGACAACTGCAACAACTGGATAAATACAATAGTAAATTACAAAGAAAAAAAACCACTCAGATCAAATTTACCTTTTTTCAGTGATATATGTGTTCACATATTGTTCTCTTTGTCTGTATTCGACAGCTAATAATTCTTAGACTTTAACCAAAAAGGAGAAATTCCCAATGACTAGCCAATAGTAATAGCTACAAAATTATCTATTAGGGAATGAGATAATTTTATTTCTAAAATGCAATAAATATAATAACTGTACTTCTCCATGATAATTCTTTTATTTATTTTTTTTTCTGGCTCTGGGAATTGAACTTAGGACCTTGCGTTTGCTAGGCAGGTGCTATGCCACTGACCTATATCCCCAACCCCTCCATGATAATTATGAAAAATAATTTTGTCTTATTTTTAGTCATATTAGTCTATGAGAGAAGAGAAAACATTGTGACATAACTTCACTCATGAGAATAACCAGTGGGACCTGGAAAGCTGGTTTTTAAAATATATATTGCGCTTACAGTGGTTTGTCCAGAGGACAAAGAATGTGTGATCAAAAAGTGTGGATCAGTGTAAAGGCATGTGCTAAGTGTACGATAGGTGAGGTCCTGAAATTTCCAAAGTATTGAGTACTAGGTAACATTCCAATGTGCTGGGCCTGTTGGCATCCAATGACTACCCTACAGTAGTCATTGACATCCAAGACTACTGAGCCTGCTTAGCATCAGTATCTTGAGTTTATATCCTGCTATTATTGACTTACTTTCAGGTACAAAATAAAGAAAAGCTTTGAGAACAAGGGGTTGAAAAGGAGGAAAGAGTGAAGATGAAGAGTATTTCAAAACTCCTCATAATCAAAATACATAGCCCTCAAATTATGGATGAACTCGAAAAGTTTGGATAAATGCTGCAGGTTCAAATACTGTTGAAACTCACTAATCACTTTCTGTTTTCACAGTCAGACCAAAAATTCCTATTATAAAAGAATAGTTTTTATTGGCTTTGGCCAGATGAACCTATGAAGTGAGATTCAGTATTACTCCTCTTGCACCCCAACTGTATAAGGATAATCTGAATCTGTCTATATGAGTCATCAAATGAAAGACAGCAAGGAAATAAATTAAACCAAGCTGGGTTGGGAAATATGCGTTTGTGTTTACATACGCTTTATAAAACTATGTTCCAGGGCAGTAATTCAGGCCATTTTATAAAAGAGAGCTCCTAAACACTGTATTTCCTATAAAGATATAGAAGAGTTATAAACTACATAGCTAAACCTCATGCATCATTTACCAAAAGGCTGTGTATGTACACAGATTACAGTAGACCAAATATAATATGTCAGAGATTAGACTTTGTTGGACATTCAAATGGTGGCATGATTTAGTTCTATTTTTTAAATTTATGTCAATTTAGAGACCTTCACTTTCTCTAGTTCAATCTTACCTAATTTTGTTACAGAGCTTTAAAGCAAAGACTCCAAATTTCATTAACCAGTGTGCTGGTAAGCTACCAAGTCATATTATGCTTTTGCTTTTTTACTTTTTCCAAAGAAACCACTCAGAGTATATCCATTCAGAAAGCCAGTTTAAATCAAAGACTCTAAAATACAACTTAACAAGCTGGTATGGTTTAGTTCTAAAATGTCCCTCCAAAGTTAGTGTGTTCAGAGGTAGGAGTTTTGAATGGTGATTGGCTTATGGGGGCACTATTGACGCCTACGTCTTCCACAGCTGAGTTACACTGACAAGTTCACAGTAAGACGCTGTTAGTAGATGGAGCCAACAGGTCATGGAGGTGTGATCTAGAAGGACGCATTTTTGTCCAGGCTCTCTCTCTCTCTCTCTCTCTCTCTCTCTCTCTCTCTCTCTCTCTCTCTCTCTCTCCCTTTCTCTCCCTCTCTCTCCCTCTTTTTCTCTCTCTCTTTCTGGTTGTCACGGAGTGAGCAGCTGTCCTATCCTGCCCTTTCTACTTTGGAGCCAGTCAACCATTGACTGCAACTCACTGGAACTGTTAACAAAATTAATCTCTTCTTTAAACTGCAGTTGTTGGGTATTTTGTCCCAGTGATGGGAAAATGACTAACATAGAGCCTATTAAAATAGCCAACTAAATTTGCTTTCTACTAGAGTTGCCCTAAGGAAGTTCACTGATAATAATAATAGCATCACATTTTTTTCTTTCTATAATACAAATTGCTATTTATCTGGGAAAAATAGGTGCAACGTCTCTTTTCAAGGTTCATTTATACTTACAATAAAATTAAGAGGAAAAGGAAATGTGAGCGAAGTGTAGAAAAAAGAGAACAGATATTAAAATAGGACTTGCTATTATTTATATAGTTAAGATAAAATACCATGAAAGATACATGTGGGTTTCCATCTTTAGCTTTAAAGAATAATATATATCAACCAAATAAAATAAAATTACAATTTTAAGCTGAAATAATGTGCAAAATGAGTAAAACAAAGAAATTTAGGATGTAGTTGCTACTCCAAGGAGTTTGCAGTCATGATGGAGTGTAATCACTATAAAAGTTAACCATAAGAGATATAAATGAATTTCAAAACCAAAAACAGTGTCATAAGATTATATGTGATTAATTGGTAAATGCATGGTACAAGCAGTAAATATAGCACAGCTTAGAAGAGATAGGTATCGCAGGAAATCTTCTTTAAGAGGGTAGGATTTTAATTCTAGTATACTTTCCAGCCCCTCCTCGTCCTCCACCCTTCCACTATTCAAATCACTTCTCTATTAACTAATTCCATTGTCTGACTTCATTCTAAATCCCTTGGCTCCCGTTCATCCTTACTGTTGGTTATCATCAACATTTCTTCTATTTTTATCTCAGAGGATCTATGGTCCCTCCCTGAAAATCTTAGCTCCACCTAATTCACTTGCTCTCTCTCATCTGAATCATTGTACAGTGGTCTCTCTTAGCCATGATAGGTAATATGTTCCACGAGCCCCAGTGGATGCCTGAAACCACAGATAGTACCAAAACTTATATCCTGTGTTATTTTTCTATTTACACATACTTACGATAAATTAAGACCAGAAAAAGATTAACAACTAATTAAAAAATAGAACAATTATAACATGCTATAATAAATGTTATATGGATATGATCTCTCTAAATATATTGTACTGGACAGGCAGGGAGGCATACACCTGCAATCCCAGCACTTGGGAGGCTAAGGCAGGAACAGCATTGTGAGTTTGAGGCCAGCCTGGGCTACAAAGTGAATTTAAGGGCAGCATAAACTGCATAGTGAGATCCTGTCTCAAAAAAAAATACATATATATATATGCATTACATATTCATTTTTCTTCTTGTGATGATCTGTGATGATAAAGAGAGCTCCTTATAACTTTACTATGGCACCTCTAAATTGCAAGCATCACTACTCTATGCTTTGGGGTCAATTTAAAACCTATACACTGTTATTTCTAGAATTTTCCACTTAATAGTGACTAATATTGACTATAGGTAAATGAAACCATTGAAAACAAAACTAAGGACATTAAGTTAGTATTATTCATCATTTTATCCTCCCTGAAACTGTCTTCTTTAACTCTGTCTGGTTTACTAGTCCTATTCTTCAGCCTATAAACATGCTAAGTTCATCCTATCTCATGAAAAGTTCATTTAGTATATTTACTCCTCTCTCCTGGTTACCAACATTTTGGAAAGCAGCAGCTGCTAGTTTCTCTTTGGAACATGTAAGATCTCACTTACTTTCAACTTTTAGACTTGGATCCTTGCTCTCAGTTACCTTGGAATTCCTTCAGATTCTATTATACCTCTGCTTTAGTCTCAATAGTCTCTTGTCAACAACCAACTATGGAGGCTACATTCGTTATTTCTGTTTAGACTGCTAAGCCTGCATCCTTAGTGCTTGCTCCAAGCTTCCAACTTGTATTTTCAACTGTGTATTCACATAATTATACTGATTACTTTTAAGCTTCTCCTACTCCTAAATCATTGTTCTCAAACTTATTTGTACTTTGGAATCACCAGGGAGAGTGATAAAAAATATCTATGCCCAGGTTATATATCCAGAATTCTTTCATTAAGCATTGAGGTCACTCTGTTAAGCAGAGTTAATTATCTTCCTTTCCAGAACTGTTTTTTATCACAGTATGTCCAACATCAGTTAATGCTAACACTACCCTAACTGCTTATGTTCAGTTCCTTTACGTTATTGTTAACTCTTCCTTAACCCTTCTGACTCCTAGATAACAAATTCTATTATTCCTTTTTCTATAATTACACCCTTACTTTTTCTTTATATTGTCATAGCTATTGTTTTAAAATAGCTACTTTTAGTTATTCTGCTAGATTCTTAATATTTTATTATTTTCAATCCTTTCTCTTTCATCCTACCCTTAATATTTTCTATGGCCAAATTCAATCATTAAAAACACACATAGTACACTAGTAAAACACAAAACTTCGTCCTAATGTTCAAAGCTCTCCAGAATATGTAACTCAAAAGTTTTTCAGATTTCATCCTCCACTAGGTTCTCATCCCTTCCCCTAGTCACATGAGTACTGTGTCTGCAAAAAGTCAAACTATTCACCATTCTAAATATCTATGTATTTTTCCTTTTCCATACTCTCTATCATGGTATTTTTTCTGCCTAGAATGTTCTCCCTGCAAAATCTTCCTTCTAAAAATGTAGCTGAACATTAGAGATCTCTGTAAGTTCATCTTCCCTGAAGGGAAAAAGCCCCCTCAGAGTCAATCAGATTGAAAAATGTTCTGTCCCCAAATTTTCATATCTCCTTTATTCCTTATTATATTTATTACACAGTGTGCCTTAATTTGAGATTGCATACATTAGATGTAAAATATCTCCACCTCTAGAGAGTTAGCAAGAAGAGGGTCCGTATTCTATTCAGAGCTCTGTGATTTGTCATCACAGTATACTTAAGCAGTTGATATTTATTGATTTTAATGATGTGCAAAGAATAGTAATGACAGTAAAAATGGGAGAATCTGTAAGAAAAGCTAAGATAAAAAAATTTTAAGAAACATTTGAAAGATGGTAGATAAACTAGAAGATATACAAAATGAAATGTTAACATGAATCCTGACTAATCAGGTAGAACTGAGTGACAAGCTGATATGTCTGTCTTTTCCCTGTCATGGGGTTCCAAAGAATAATATCTTGATAAGCATGGCCATGTAATGTGTTTGGAACTTAAGATTTTCATCAGTAAAGTGATGAACTTTAGGATTTAGGACTCCCAGCATTGATAGAAAGAATAAATGAAAAAAGAAAGTTAAGGGCAAAAGACTCAGCCTCATGGCCTCAGCAGAATATTTGGACCTGTGGACTGGTTCCTGACCTACTCCACAAGTGTGGATTCCACACCTTGGCTTAGACACCACCAACTTGGAGTTGGCTATGCATTACTTCACCTCGGCGTGGGACAACAGATGTGGCAGCCAAACAATGGACCTGATATTGGACAAGACAAAGGTCCAGAATAGATAATTTAAGATAGCTAACTAAAGGAGGAGTCACATCACAGAAGCTGAAGAAATGTCCACTGAGCAGAAATGACCTTGAAGATGCAACATGGCTGAGCCAAGAAGGAGCCATGTCAGAGAGACTCAGAGAACATTAACAATAAACAGCGAGGAGAAGAATCTATCATAAAAGGAAAGAAAACTAAGAGATGATTAACTAAATACAGTGTGGTGATCATGTCTGAATTTTTCTTTGATGATTACAACCCAAAGAATACATTTGTAGACCACCTTAGGACATTCCACAAGGAAGCAGAACCAACTGGGGATCAAGAGAATGAGTGGCAGTTGGAACTTGTAAGGAAAATGCAGGACATTGTTCCTAGAGTGGCCTTTCACAGTAAACAGTTGGGATGCTCCTAATTCCATGGATAATTTCATCCCCGTGAATCAATCTGCTGATTCCACTATCATACAGAGGGAGAGGGACAGCAAGAGTTCCTAATCCAAGAACTCAGACTTGATCAGACTCTGCAAGAATCCCTGGAAAGAATCCCCGAGTTAGCTGTAGTATGATAGTGGAAGATTCAGAGGTGTTATTGAGGTGTGACCATTAAGACACTGGAAAAGAAGCTACGTGTGAATCACATATACACTGTCTGACTGGAATAGTTAGCCTGTGTTTTTATCAGACAACTTATAGGTTTGAGTTTTTGTTTATTTCTTGATTTACTTAGTAGTGTGGGATTATGTTATGTTCTTTTATGTTTTTTGTGTTTAATAGGCTTTTATGTTTGTGTATTTTTTCTTCCACTGGCTCTGATTTAGCAAGTGCCTTGGTTCCCTCTCTCATCTCAGTTTCTTATCTAACTTTTTTACCTCAAATCCCCAAATTAATATTATTACCATATTTTGTTATTCATTTTCCAAATACATACACTCTTCATGCCAAGATTTTAATTTCTCATATTTAGCTCCCTACTGTCACTCTTTTCTTCTCTTGTATTAACCCTCAATCTTCCCCAACCTAAGCCTTGAGCTCTCCCATATCTTCCCCAGTCTATTGTCCTCTCTAGGAACAAGTTCTGACGACCACATAGATTCCTTCAATCATGAAGTAAACCTCCTTCCTCCTATATCTCGCACTTACTCTGACAAATGTCCTCTGAAAACCCTCAATACTAACCCTTTATATCAACTAAAAGTATTCCAATAGAATCAGACCCTACATCCAACTTT
This sequence comes from Dolichotis patagonum, assembly GCA_004027295.1. Classification (NCBI taxonomy): domain Eukaryota; kingdom Metazoa; phylum Chordata; class Mammalia; order Rodentia; family Caviidae; genus Dolichotis; species Dolichotis patagonum. The sequence goes on along the minus strand of PVJX010006480.1, from coordinate 32,641 downwards.
TCTTCTCATCTGTCCCTATCTCTGCTATAAACCTTTCACTTAGTGTCTTATACTCCTCATCCAACCACCTGCCATTTCCTCCCTCCATTTCATCTAACTTATTGCAGAACAATCACAAATAATAAATGGGCCTAGTGTCATAAGAGATAGACAAAGGGGGAAGTGTACCTGCAAGGACTGTCATATAGAAGTGTCTCATGATTGATCTGTTGATGCTGTTACAATCAGAAGTAAATCTTTTTAGCAAAACATACAGTCAGAGTTCAAATCACTTAAAGTGAATAACAAAAAGAGTAAATACTTGCACTGGACCTATGAAGCTGAAAATTCATGGAGAGGCAGTAGCCTACTGAACTATATAAACCACAAATCCTCCTTACTTTCTAGTCCCCACCCAAAAAAGAAGGGGAAAGGAGGGGGGTACATAGGTACATTCAAACAAAAACACAGATACATATACAAGCATAAGAAAGCAAGGAAACAGAAGATCCCTGAGTATATCCAACTCTCCCAAGGCAGAATAAGGGTCACAAAGGGAGAAGAAAATAAATACCAGAATTCTATGAAATGTTCATAGAAGGTATGAAGAAAATAGAATTATTCAAAGAGGAAACGAACCAAAAGTTCACAGTAATTTCACTCAATACACGTAAGGTAAATTTTTGGGAAATAGGTAAAAACCTGGATGAACTAACCAAAGCAGTTCAAAATTTGAATAACAGATTCAACAGATATAAAATCTTTGAAAAGAAGACAGAAATTACTAAAACAAAAAACACTAAGAATTCAAAATTGTAAATATGAAGACAGAGTGTCTGATACTGAGAACAAAACAGTGAACTATGATTGTCAGAGACAATCCAGATAAAAGGCTAGACATGAACCTAGATGGTAATAAGCCTCCTATAATGTGAACCCCATTAATAAAACCTTAAATGTCCACAAAATTGACTTGAGCAGCCTGTACAATTAATTCCTGTAAATGACAGCTGCATTTCTACTGCGTTTCATTGAGTATGTAACTCCTTTTATCTTGTTCTTTATTTCTTCTTGTTCTTTTTTCCCTTCTCTCTTTTCTTTTGTCTTAGTCTTCTTTAGGCCTCTTATTTTTCTCTGTCTCTCTTCTTACTAGTGAGGTCCATGTCTTTGTCCCACAGGGAGCAATGCTAAACAAATGTCCTCCATTGTAGGCCAACTGAGTACAAAGAAAAAGTCTCTGCCCCACCCAATGCAAAAGATCCTAGAGCTGTAGAGACATAGACCCCTGAGCTCTACCCATGAAAGAATCCAATCTAGTTAACGCTTCCAGTACTCACTTTGACATAGTAAGAGATAAGACTGAGAATTTTCAGATCTTAGAGGCAAATAGCACTGCAGTACCTTGAAAAAAGAAATGTCTCTGGTAGCACTGAAGCTACATATATGTGGTACATGCCTATAATCCCAGCACTCTGGGAGGCTGAGGCTAGGGGTTCTCAAGTTCAAGCCTAGGCAACTTAGTGACTTAGCAAGAACTTGTCTCAAAATAAAAAAAAAATTTAAAACAGTGCTGGCAATGTAGTTCAGTGTGTTCAGTACACAGGAAAGAAAAAGAAGAGAGAGAGAGAGAGAGAGACAGAGAGGGAGAAAAGAGAGAGACACAGTGACAGAGACAGACAGACATAGACAGACAGCAGAGACCCGAAGATTCTTATATAAGTGGCCAATTTCCAAATAAATTTCCAGGAGAAAGAAGCAAGAGGTGGACATTTTGATGTTCCTTGGCTTCACTGGAAGAGACATGTGGGACGTGAGAACAGTTAAGCATTTGGAATATTTAGGGTGCTGAGTCCAGGTGTGTGTGTATTTGAAAGGCGCCATTTTACAAGAAGTCCTAGGCAACTCAATAAACACAAGAGCCAGAGCAGAGTAATCCTCTATGTGGGCAGCTCAACTGGCTCCCATGCCAGGAACAACACATTCCAGGAAAAGTGTAAATTACACACTGAGGTAACTGTTTCACACTTTCAAAGAATTTAAATCATACTTCTTTTTGTAGTTGAATACTTATAGATTTAAAAATGTTGACCTTTACAACATATCAAAAAAGCCACTCCAAATTGTTCATGTTAACTTTAAAATAGAAAGGCTGAGGTACAAAATATGATTTCCGCTAATGCAAGATGGCTGCTAAATATGATTTCCGCTAATGCAAGATGGCTGCTCTCCACAGACACTTCAGTGTGTTTCCAATACCATGTATGTTTCTAACTTGAGACATTCTGCACTCAAAGATTAGGAATCCTTAGACAAAATAGGATAAAGTGAACTATCTATTTATTTCCGTGACATTCCCGTGTTGATCAGAGACACCAAAGAACTTTATTTCCATTTTCTCATTGAGCCAAACGTTTTCATCACCAAGGTTACTACCAACGGAAGTACAGTGTAAAACACACTATGATTGCTTATACATCATATAGACCAGGCCAGGGCTGACCACCTGCTGTCCTCTGACCTACTAGGTTTTTATCTTTTATGGGTGAATCTAGTAATATGCAAATTGAACTGCCTCAAAGAGATTAGAGGAACTATTTTTTATTCAATTCTATCACAAATTTAGTAACCATGCTGATCTTCAAAGAAGTAACTCATTTTTGTTTCTGTCTTTCAAAAAACACTTTAGAAGAGAAGTTGCCCTTCTGGTTAAAAAAAAAAAAGACTATTGAAAAATCCACTGTAGAAAAAAAGCTCTCCCTAAGTACTGCAAATCAGGACTATGACTTACAAAGTTCAGCAGGAAAAAAACTGCATCAAATACTAGCTTTTAGTAAGAATTCTGCATGAAAGAGGTAGATTCGGTAATGCATTTACTATTAATTTGTTTGCATTGAGAACACCATTCCATTTCAAGCTGCCAACATCCTAATTAAGATGATCTGAATCTGAGGTGATCTATTATTCTAGATCTAAGATAGCTCAAATTGCGTTAGACAAGATGTTACACTGCACGCTTACACTGAAATGATAAGACCCCTGAGCAGAAAAGCATGTCTTTTCTCATGTGTGACTCAGCATTGGGCAGAATCTATCAACACTCAATAAACAATAGCAAAATTTTTGCCTGTTGCCTTTCTCTCTACCACTTAATTTAATCTCCTATTTAATTTGCTCTTTGAGTACTTAACAATATCCATTCTGGACAACATTTGTATGTCCTCTCCTGCCTTTTTCTTTGAAAAAAGAGGAGAGAAAACGTAGAGACAACGCTTTGGCTCACCAGTCCTTCAGGATCAAATTCTCTTGTAAGATAATATCCCAGAGACACCATATGATACAGAGAAAATACCTTGTAAAAGCATTCATCAAATCAGCTTGTTTATGCCTCATCAGTTAAATTTACCTATAAATTCTAGGTTAATACCTGGGCATCTTGTAAAGTTAGGTTAATACTGTACTTGTCCTTGCTTGCCATCTAAAGAAAGGTCAGCTTGTCAGAGTTATACCCAAGTCAACGGCCATGCAGGTGTCTATTCGCAGCCAATCTAAAAGTGTTACTTGTAGGTCTGAGCAAACATATTTAAGAAATATCTATAAGCTTACTTTCCTGCTATTGTTGAATAGATATCATTGATGACCTTCAGAGTCTGATATCCATTTCCAAAGGATGATGACTTCAATCTAAGAACCTCAAAAGAGGGCAGATAAAATAGTTGCAATCCTAGAGTTCAAAGCAGCTAACCTTCTGTCTCCCTTACTAAGAAAATGAAGGAATTAGTTGGGACCCAAGATAGGTCACCCTAAAAAAAAATAGGTCATCCTTATAGTAACTGAAAAGTTTTCTGAATTTACAATAAAATCTTCAAATATTCTTTGTTATGGAAACTTAACCTGTTTCCTTAAAAAGGACAAAGGGTCTATTGTTGCATGCTTTCAGTGATGCAAAATTTGATAAGCCATGAGGGGAAATCCTGGCCTCTACTCTAATACATCTGTAATGGTGCATGCTTTGTAGGATAAAAGCAAAGAAATAAAGGATAAGAATATTTTACAAGAGGTGATGTGAAAAATTTTTAAATGCTTTCTTATTTTCAGGATTTTTTGCATCTTCCCTTGAAAGGTCATAAAAAAGAATGCAGCCTTTGTTAGGCACTGGATATTCAGTATGTTTTGAAATCCCTCCAGCTATATACCATTAAAAAAAATTAACATAATGAAAGCCTAGTTTAAGGCTATAAACTTTTATCAATTTATCTTAAAATAAAATACATAATTACAATCATATTTTCAATTCTTAGATGTGAGTACTGGAGCTCTATTGCTACAACTGGTGAATTCTGTTCTCTATTTCCATGTATAAAAGATCTCACAGTCCTGGGTAAACTCTTTTTTAAAAAATGAAATACAACAAATAAGATATGCTGCCAGGTCCTGGGGGAGAAGTTTCCCGAGCCTTTGAATTTCCTCCTATCCTCCTTCTTTACAAGATTTCTAAGACCAAGTCCTTTTCTACAGTCTCTCAAACAAGGTAAAAAAGAAAAATATCCCCTAGATATATATTCCTTAGATTTTCTATTATGCTTCTCAAGCTCCCAGTAGTTTCTGAAGTAAACTTAAAATGAATTCTGGAGTTATTTTTTATTACGTTTTAATTTTAGTTCCTCTTTTAGGTCTAGATGAAGTAGATGATCACAACTGCAATGCTTAGAGATGCATTTCATGGCACAATCTGTACACGACCTATGCAAGGTCACATCATGGAAAGAAAACAGACATGATGGGTAAGAAGTAAGATTTAGCTGCTTTAGTCTTGACCTTCAGTGGAACCTATTTAAGACTGTATTATTTAGTACAATATGGCAAGAAAAAAATTACCTTTTAAGTAATATATATCTCTGGTCTGGATTGTGTCAATTATTGTTCAAATCACTAATTATTAAGAATCAGTCATACTAGGGTTGGGGGTTTAGCTCAGTGGCAAAAGCACCTGCCTGGCAAGCACAAGGTGGTGAGTTCAATCCCTGGTACCAAAAAAAAACAAAAATCAGTCATACTGTAAGCCTCAGCATCAACTGTGGCAAGTCAGTTTAATCACTATCTAGGGTGACACCATGGGTTCCAGACATACCACATCTTTTCACATTCTAGGCTTCTGCATGTGTTATTCTGCCTACTATTTTTTCCTTACTAAATATTCTTCCTATACTTCATTTAAAACATCAACTCTTTCTCACAAATCTTTCCTTAATACCTGTAGAAAAGGTTAGTTACTTCCTTCTTTGTGTACTCATTCCTTTTAGTTTCTTTTAGTTTTATCAGCTCTATTAGAATTATTTGTTTATTGTCTCCATTACAAAATTATGAAGGCTTGCATAGCATATGTACCCTTACTTAGGATATATCAGCCTCTCTTCTAAATACTTTAGGGACATCAGTTCTTTTTAATCTGCATCACTACGTTTTGAGGAGGATATTATCATTATGTGTCTGTAGTTTACAAATAAGGAACCTGAGACACAGAGAAGTTAAGGAATTTCTCCAAGGACACCCAGCTTGTGTCAGTCTGTGAATCAGGCAGTCTGACTTCAGACTCTGAGCCTCTATTTTCTGTTTGCTTCAGGGACTAAGCGAAGCAGTTTTTAAATGTTAAACAAACAGAAATACTGATCATTCTTATTTCTCCATCATTTACTAAGCTTAAAATGAGAAATATATTATCTTCATCTTGAATTGATTTTACATTCACTCTTGTGTGAATTAAGGGTATTTATTTGCTTAGAGAAAAGTCAGTCCAAACTGGGGAAGAGAGAATAGCTGGGTGGTGGCAGGCCTGGAGTTTCACTGGCTCTGCCTTATGAAAATCTCATTCTTTGAGCCCACAAGGAATATAATTATTATGAATCACAAATGTCTACTAATAAAAAATAAAATAAAATACAATTAGATCTTTTGCAGATGAGAAGAGGACCAAGAGATGGAGAGTAGGGGAGAAAAAGGGAAGGGGATATAAAGGGATTAAGATGTGTGGTATACATGTACCAGTTCCCCATGATGAATGTAATCACTGAATGCTGCAAACAAATATTTTAAAAAAGAATGTATACTTCAAGTCCCCACCGTTCAATGTCACATGTTCTACATTTTAAGTCAATTTTTAATTCTTGTATTTTATATTCATTCCTTATTTTTCTGATTATAATAAATTTCCTCATAGAGATTTGGAGTATTCAAAAATATTTTAAAATCTGTAACTGTGTAAGTCTCTTCCAATTTTTAAAGATCTCTTCTGAAACACTGTTTTTTTGTTGTTGTTTTGTTTTTGTTTTTGTTTTTTGGTATCGGGGATTGAACTCATGACCTCACACTTGCCAGGCAGGCACTTAAGCCACTGAGCTAAATCCCCAGCCCAATGCTATATAATCTTTCATTAGACAAAGATACAGCATAATTTAAACAGACTGTTTTAAACATTTCAACTAATAGCAATTGTTTACTATTATAAGTAACATTGCAATAGACATTGTCTCATTGATGTTACATGTGTAGTCCTGTAGGAAAAGGTTTTAGACCCCATTTTAATAGTTCTCTAGGATATTTTGGAATGCAGATTCTTGGACACCTCCTAAGATATTCTGATGAGGAAATGAGGAGGCTCCTACCTGCCCTATTTTTGAGAAATGTCAGCATTTCCTCTCCTGTGATAATACTTTCTCCTTCTCTGGGTTGAGTTACCTTCTTCATTCCATCTAACTACTTCCCTATAGAAGGAGCTGATTTACAAGCTGATTTCAAACTGGCCCTCTCACGTGGAGTTTGAAATGCTCTTTCTCATCCCAATGCAACAAGTACAGTACCAGGTTTAAAGAGTTCTGAAGCTGATAAGTACTGAAGTATGACTGCAATTTTATGTTTGTTGTGATGATTAAATGAGAGAATAAAGAATTCAGAAGTGCTATAGAATAGTATCTGGCCTGTTGAATGAGCCCAATTAGAGAATAGCTTGTAAAGAGCAAGTACTCAGTATCTGTTTGTTAAATACGTAAAATGACAGTGTTGCTCTGATCACCACCTCTCCCTAGCTAAAACCTTAAGCCAATCAACTTCTCCCTGTGGCCTTCTTAAAATAGTTCTACCTTTACCCCGAGAAGTCTGCTGAATACACTCCCCATTTTACTCTATTAGTAGTGACTTTGATCCTTTAATCACATCGCCTCCTAAAATATGTGCTCATGTGCAAAGCCACTTTTATTCCTTCCTTCAAGTATTTTCCTGAAATGTGAGCTACTCCTTGGAATCTTCTGTAAGTAGAACTCAGTTCATCGTTCCATATTGTTTACAACAAGTAAGTTAAAGATTGTTGTTTGAGGTTTCAAATCTGTACATTTCCTGAGAGTTTCACTAGCTGTCTGAAAATCAGCATTATGGGGCTGATTTAGTTTGTTCTTTTGCCTCTGTTTAATAATTTGAGTCTAAGAGTGCAAAAAAACCTGCTTGTTTGTGTACACTTACATTATACCAGTCCACATGAATGCCAAATAAATATTATTTGATGATTTTTTTTCCATGCCAAGAATAGAAACTGTGAACTCTTAAAGCTGTTACCTTCCACATTATAATGTGTCACAAAGGCAAGACTATTATGAGACTGGTTTGTGCACTTACTTGCACAAAAGAATAGACACAAAAGTAAGGAGTTGCTGGGCATGGCAGTGTACACGTATAATCCCAGCACTCTAGGAGATCGAGCCAGGAAAACTCCAAATTCAAACACCGCCTGCGCTGTGTTTAGTAATTTAGTAGATCCTGTGTCAAGTGTTTAGGAAATTAAATAAAAAGGGCTGGGGATGTAGCTTGTGCAAAGGCTGAGTTCAATCTCAAGTACAAATAAAAAAGTCAGGAAAAATTACAGGAAAACAACAAATTAAGAAAAGCATCTTTCACACTGTAAATCCAAAGATAATTTTAGAACAGTAGTACTTTAAATTAAAAGTTTGGTCCGATTTAAAGTTTGGTCATATATGCCTTATGGGTTACTTTATAAATGTAAAATGGCTGAATAAAACGTGTCAATACTCATTTTTAAAATACTTGTTGTATTCAATGCATGCACCATTATGGAGAACTTACACTCAGAGCAAAAAGATTTGTAGCAAAGCATATGACCTTCTTCCCACTACAATGACCATCCCCTAATTAGGCAATGCATCTGATAGTCATTAACAGGAATGAGATAATGAATCACTTTCTCTCTTCTTTGTTAATTTGCTGTAACCAAGCGGCTAATGGATGTCAGAGCTGAGTGATTGCACTGATTATAGTGATTTATAGTTGCAACAAAACAATTTAAAACCATTCTGATTATTCATGTTAAAGATGCTTTATGTTTTGTTTACTAAATGTTTTATGTCCCCCCTTTCTCCCACCCCTAAAATACTGTCTCCCTCCTACCCTGCCACTTTTCATAAAAAGACTTTTTTCCTGAAAAACTTGAAAGTTGTAGGATTTTTTTATTGTTTTCAGCCAAGCTATTTCATTTTGTTTATAGATAGATAGATGATAGATAGATAGATAGATAGATAGATAAAGTTTACCCTCTAGAAATGAAAAGCCTTAGGGTGGAAAGAAAACTTCAGTGGTGCCTAGTTCAAAAGAAGACAGAAATAAGAGGAAATAAGACAAACTTCAAGCCACTTACCTTGGGGCTTCCAGTCCCTTCCTCATCTTCCACAGACACATCAGTAGCCAGGATCTCGGCTTTGATGGTGTCCAGAGCTCTGAGAATCCAGCTGTGTTGCCGTTTGATTTGCCTCTGCAGCTCCTTCCATTGACTTGCAATCATCTGCAGCATGTCCTTCAGTCCTTCTCCAAGAGGAGGGGAAAGCACAAGTTGTGGACCTGACTGCATCTTCATTTATTTTTATTAGTTATAAATTAGGTGAATATTTCAAATAATATGCATATCTTTAAGTGACTTTACCCTCACCTACCATCTTAGCATTTGTTACTCAGAATAAAGACAGGCAATTCTTGATACAAGATATAAGGACACAATAACAGGAAAGCTACACCTACACCTAGTTGGGAAACAGACATGACTCAGTATATTGACTGAAAATAAATGCATGTGGAACAAAAATCACAATATACAAAATTTATTAAAACTATACCTTCAAATTCTAAATAAAAGAGGCTGTATCTGTGTAAAGACTTTAAAATAATCAGAAAGATGTATGAAAATAAAGTTGATTCAATGAAAAATACATTAGATGGACCACACTTAAGACAGTAGTTTTTAATGCAACAGATTAATGCTATGCTTTTCCTATTTTGACACAGAAAGCTCAAAGAGTCAAACTATAACTCATCTTATCATATGGTATTCTATTACCAGAATAAGTATAACCAAATGATAAAACTTTTTATTTATAATCTGTTTCTTATAAATAGGTTAGTAGTGGGATATGAATTGGTTGGAGGCCAAAAATTCTGCTAATGCAAAGATCAGCAAAGAACATGCAAAACATTCATGTGTGTAAATTGGCAGGGAAATAATCAGATATCTTGAGATTCCTGCCTTATATCTGTAATGATATCTATAAGTACTCTAATGCATATGCATTATAACCACATGCACAATTGTCATTCATTATCTTAATGTTATTTCCAGAACACCTACATCAGAAAGCATGTCAATGTGAAGTTTTGGGGACCGTGATTTCAATTGAAACTCAGGCGAACAGCAAGCCCAAAATAAAATGAACAGACCATTTGGAGGCAGTATTTCATCTTATAAGTATCAGAGCATTGTGTGCAGTATATGAAACATTTATAAATCTTGAAGGTCAATCTGATAATGTAAATATTAATAATACATAAGGAAGTGAATATATGCAGTAATTTACAGCAATGCTTCTTCATTCTTAATAGTCTGGAGACATAAAGACTTGCAATATTTCAGGAGGATTTACCTGCTTTGTGGGATGCAATAAGCTCCAGAAGTTGATGCCCTTCCTCCTCCACAGCTTCCTTAAGAGCACAATGACTATCTACATTCAACTTAAAACTCTGCGAAGAAAAATATGAGAATCAAACCCTGCTGAGGCAATTATTTATAAAGCATCCACAAAATTACTTGCTACTTTTTATCAAGAACCATACAGCCCAATTTACCCAGTAGACAAACTAATTTGCAATACTAAAAGCTATTGATATTTGGGATCTGGGCTCAAAATGTTTCCATTAGCTTAGCAGAGTGCATCTGTTTGGAAACAGCTGACAAATCTAGAAATTCATTAGGTTTTTATGAAAAGCCACATCCCGTAGGCTATATCAAGAGCAGCAGTGTTCTATAAAACATGTTGAATTTCTACCAGCACATATGAGCTCTTTTCTTCATTTTTATAGAAATGTTAGTGATAGAACTATTTATGAAACCATAAAAAATTGGCAACAGAAAATATATCACCCTTATGTGTGCATATATAAATCTATTAATATGGAAGGTCGATTCAGCTGTCTCAGATATCTCACAAAGCGTAGAATATAGAGGTGAATTTAGGTACTGTATTGAGTCATATGTGTTTCAGTGTTTGCTTTTTAAAGGTGTATTCCTTAAAATGAGGCACTGCTTTATAAGTAAATAGATATAAACATATCAGGTACATCAAGGGCATCGTCTCCTATGATAGTCACCCAGAAAACAATAACTCTTATCATAGTTGAACTCTAACTCACAGCCTTCTCTGTCAGGAAGTCTTCTCTAATGCCTTCTGCATTAATTCATTTTTTTCTGTCCCTTACATTTGCTTTTGTTGTAGAATTCATCATGCTGTATGCTGCTTTATTTCCCTTTGGCTTCCAAATTGTAAGTATTGTACTTATAATTACCAGTTTCATATATATCTCAAACTCATGCTACATATAAGGTATTTGATAAATGTTTGCAAGCATAGTTGACATCTGTTGAACTTGATGAATAACGCTCTCTAAAGGAGAAGGTTGTTATTTAAGAAACGCAGATGATTTTCCAAAGCTTTTTCCATCTCTGGAACGTCACAGGGAATTGTACCCACAGGAAGACCATTGGAGAGTAATCATAGTAAGCAACATGTTGAATAGTTAGTATTCAGAATGAAAACTCATTCTTTGACTCGAATAATTGGAATAAGTATAGATTTTAAAACACCGTATGCCAAATTTTGGCTTTTCCATGATAGAACTCCAAAATATTCAATATGTTTTGCTCTTATTAAACATTCTATAGAAGTTCGAGATGAGTCAGAGGTGGAATATAAATTGAATGAAAGAACCATAAATTGTGAAATCAAGTCGTCATTCATTCAGTCATTAGAGATTACGTAGAGCACCTGTTGTATACACTGACTCAGGCTGTTACACAGCACAACCATCAAAAGCAGCTTCACTTATGACTGCAGAATAAGTACAGACTGAGCTATCTGGGATGCTCAATGATGCGCTTGGGGTCTCCTTTTCATTATGAAGAGAAAGGTTCTTTCTAAAGTACAGAAGATAGAAACAGAAGGATCAAACTAACCTGAAAGTGAAGGAGATAGGGACATGCATATCAGGCCTTAAAGTGTAAAGATAAGAATTTAGGCTAAGAGGCTGGGGATTTAGCTCAGCAGCATAAGGACCTGCCTGGCAAGCATGAAGTCACGAGTTCTATCCCTGGTATAAAAAACAATTTTTGGATAAAAAAATTTTAATGATGAATCATTTTATCTGATTTTGTTATTAGATACAGTAACATTTCGGTCAACTATGACAGATAACAATATTAGATTTCCCTAAGGATTGTTCACCATTTCTTGTATTGTTCTTTCAACTATAAGTATTTGATTGAATAAAGTAAAATGTGGCTATGTGTGGGGAGCCTGATGTTTCTAGTCAATGCAAATAATACAGTATCTATGGAAAATTAGGTTTTTTTATTTTACAGTGAAAACATAGCTGCATTTACTTTTTATCACTACCATAAAAGTCCTCAATACAGAAGTGGAATAAAGTAGTAAAGTAAATGTGTGTTTGGGGGGAAAGAAACAAGAAAATCAAAACCACTCAAGATCAATACAAGAGCACCAAAATTCAGGGAGAAACCTATCCTAGAAATGTCTTCACAACTGTAAATTTAGCTTAGTGCTCCCCTTGATTCACTCTTTACTTACAACAGACTTGAGTTGAATGGTTGGTGATCATGATACACAGGTGCACCAGGCTATATCCCAGAGGAAAAAACAACCTAAGGACCTGTAAGTAAGTTGGATAATTTGACATAATTGTAGCCAAAAGTATAGAATAGATGCAGCTGGAACTGGCTCTGCTGCAAAATGATGCAGAAACGTTTGACTAGGAAATTGGAAAAGATGAGCTATTCATTATTAGGAAAAAGATCATCTGATAAGCTTGATGCTATATAAAAAGAACCATTTAACATGACTATTACCTAAATGGTACAATAGTGCTTGATTTTCACGTGCACCCATTAACCATTAATAATATCAACTAAGAAATTTACAATGGGCCTCTGAGAAGGCATCCAAACAGGCACATTAACAAAACTGCCAATGAAATTTCTGGTTGCTAAAAGATTCTATAATAAGCTCTCCGTATTTCCCGCCCAGAAGGAGCTTCAATGAAAGGATTTTCTTTTCTTTTTTAAACTTAATATTTGGACACACGTCCATTCTTGTGCTATTTGCACATTTCCTCAGCAATGTATTATGGTTTACAGTCCCTCTGCACCATCCACACAACTTCATGAGAATAAAGAGCATTCTTTGGAGACTGCATTTATGATAAGAATTTTGCCACAGTTTGGTACCATGCTCTTATGTTACTGATTATGTGAAATTCCACAAATATGAGTAATCTCAGTCCTAGCAGACACCAAAGCAATATGTAACTGAATGACTAGAAGAGAATAATCAGAGAAATTTTTCAAAATTCAATGACTGAAATAAATACTGCATTATCCAAAAACTGTTACACAGAGGTTAACTAATGGACATTTGTATTACAGCTTCCAGCATAACCATTGTGTATAAAACTGGATGAGTTACTTCTTGGCAGGACTCAAATTCAGATATACCTACCCTATTGATTGTACTTTGGTCATGGTAAAACCTAACACAACACATAAAATGATACATCTAATCCTTCTCCATTCATTTTTCTGAATAGCCCAATTTGATGACAGTGTCACAGTCATGTGGACATGACGTGACATCAAGGAAAAGTATACCTTTATGGAAATAAAGCAATGAGAAAGGCAAAGAGTGCTTTCTTGTGAAGGGTCATAGGAATATAATATGGGTCTCTGGGTATAGAAAACGGTGAGAATAACCACATCTAAAAGCTTGACATGGTCTTGTCTTAACAGTATCACATTATGAACACAGACTTTTAGTATCTGCCAGGCCCACGTCAGCATGAGTCTTGTGATGTCTGTGAGCAATCAGGAGATAAAGTGAGTTACTGGGTCAATCCTGATCTAATTTTACTTTTCAGAGGCATAAATTCTTACAATAAATATTTATTAAATAACCTCTTCCAGGGCTACAGATGTAAAAGTTAATAATGCACAACCCTGGTCTTCAAGCGGCTTTTAGTCTAGTCTGCTAAGTAAAAAAGATAAGCACAAGCAGTTGTGTAACACCCATCCACCGATTTATTCTGTTACCTACGTAATCTGTGTAACAGAATCAATGAAGAATTAGGATTTACTGTGTAATATGGAGTGGTTAAGACTTAAGCTAATTGAATAGCAGTATGCCTTACCTGATGTGATTTAATTTTTTTAATGAAGGTATTATGCCAACCAAGAAAAATAAGGCTGTTGACTACATTCAAAACAAGTGTGATAAATGCTGGAGACATGCTCGATGGACTCAGGCTAGTATCCAGGCTCAGCAAAGCCTGTCAGGGAGCTTGTGAAGAATGAACTGACGTGTTCATGAGTCTGGAGACACCCTAGCATCGTGAAGCAGGGAATAGTGAATTGCCCAATGTAGTTAGGACTGGGTGCAAGCATGGGAGACAGCAATAGTGGCTACACGGGACTTGACCCCAAGAACCATGAAGAAATCATGGAAAAATATGCCAGTGACATGTAAGAATGGCTGGTTCAGATCTAAGATCTAGAAAAATCTTTCTGGCTGTTGCATATAGAGTTGATTTTAAAAGGCCAGACTGGATAGAAGGAGACCATTTAGCAGGTAATACAGGCCAGATGTTTCTGCATGCTCATATTTTTTTTAATCAAAAAAAGATATGCTTTTTCTTCTAAATGAATGGAAGAAGGAAAAATGGAGAAAATCTTTTTGTCTTTTTAAGTTTTTCTCAGTGCGTGAGTGCGCCATGTGCCAGAATTTAGTTCTTTGGCTGTTCTGATGATAAATACCAGAGGTTATTAGTCAGAAGTCTCCAAATGTGAAAGACATATTGAACTGATGAACTTTTACTCCCACTGTCATTTTAAAGAGATGGTATATATGCTGATGAATAAGACACTTAAAGACACTTTTTCTTCACACAAAAGATTTTCACTACCCTAAGAAAATGAAAATGTGCCTTTTTACAAGGGCAGGAGAAAAAATGTGTCTTCAGTCAGAAAAGCCCGGGCTTGAAAAGTCACCTGCTATCTGCCTCAGGCCATCTCTGTTAGGGCTCCAGTCTGAGCTGTTCCCAGCACGGTTCTACAATTCTCAGAGGGGATCCTGGTGGGGAAGAAAGCCATGATCATCTGAGCAAAGCCTGACAGTTTCTCTTTTCCACTCCACAATGCCACCCACAAAAGATGGTCAGATGTACTGCTTCTCAAAATATAAAACACACCGCCCAAATGCCATGTATACTAAGAATTGAAGATTTCTATGGGTAAGTATTTAAGAGCATCCAAAAACTTTTTGTCAGACACTACATAGCCATCAAAATGAACTCAAGGCAACCACGTGGTAAATATGTAAAACATACTACAAGCAAAAAAAGCTTTAAATTGTATCAATAACAAAATCTCAGCTATGTAAATGGTCTCTTAATCAGAAAAATCAGAATAACATCATCTGTGAAATATATGACTTTCGGTCACCACTGTGTGATCTTATGGAGCAAGTCCTAAGTGCTTTAGTTTTCTGAAACATAAAATGGAATATACACAGTACAAAATAACTTCTAGGTTTTTGTGAGAGTTAGAAACTGCAGAGCACTGAAATGCTGAAGGTCAAAGAATGGGGCTAAAATTCATCATGAATTTTAAAATTTGTTTCCTCTATTTCCCAAGGTCCTAGGTAGTAGATGGTACTTTATAACATTTTCACTTTACGAGTGTCCCTTATTGCTAAGGCCCTCTAAATTCCTTATGAACAAGCACGGTACTGAGTCTCGTTTACTTTTGTGTCTCTGTTCATTACAGGCCTGCTCATAAAGGACACCCAAACATAAATGCAGCTATCTGAGACGTGGATAGGGAAGAGCATACCCGGACCAAGTCAATGAAATGGGTCTCCCTTCTCTCAAGTGTGTGCCACTGAACAAGTCATTTAAACCTTCTGGCCTTCTACTCCCTTATCTGTAACACAGGCATTTGGACTCAGTATTTTCCAGTTCAGTCCTTTTTTTTTATCTTCTTTAATCCAGGAAGTTTAGAATAGGCAACTTGAGATAATTTTTATTTATTTTGAAACAGAGAATTTTCAAAGAGGGAAGAATCCCAAAGGCCATCCAACCACTCATCTACCCCCAGGGCAGATTTGCCTCTCAACCTTCCCAGGCAGATGTGTCCCTTCTATTTTTAACTATCTCCAGGGAAGCCACTTCTAACTTTTCACCCTAAATCCACATTTCTTCTCCGGAATCTAAGAGCTTTATGAAGAGCAGGATGAGTTCCCTCCTTCTTCATATTCTTTTGCCAAATCTTCTCTCCAGTGCACACATTGGAAATCAAAAGCATTGTGAATATATGACGGCAAAATTCACATGTCTAATCAATCACCGAGCCTGCCAATTTTTTCTCTCTTCTTACTTCTCCACACTGAATAATTGTGTCTTAGTCTCATGTCTCTCTTCTTAGGTTGACTGTGTCATGATCTTTCTCAAAACTTCACTTATTCCTTACTTGTGTTCCTGCAAAGATACAGGCAGTATCTGGAGCTTACAGATATAACTATCAGTGAAATGAACCTGCTTCTTACCCTCAGGGAACTTACAGTCGGCTAAGTGCAGTGGGTTTGGGGTGTAAATAAACAGAGACCACAGTCAATTGTATTAAGCAAACTATGACTTGGTGTGGGAAGATGCTGGTGGTAAGCAAGGGCTTTAGAGCTGGACAGAGCTGAGTTCAAATTCTGGCTCATAAACCACTTATTGTTAACTTTGGCCAAACTCTTTCTATCTGGCTTTTTTTATGTGTAAAAAAGTGGAAAATGTTAGTGTTTCCTTCATGGAGTTGTTCTAAAGATAAAATGTTTGATGCACACAAAACAAAATCTGACAACACGGTCACAGCACAATGATGATGTGTTACTAAACAGCTCTGGCTAAAATCTTCCTCTCCTTAAAACCCTCCAGTGGTTTAACCAGGTTCCATAACAAACACCCCAGGTTCCTAGCATGCTCTAGGACCTTTACCAAGTCAGTTTTCCAGGCCCCATATCTGCCTTGAAATGTATCTGAACTACCTAAAGTTTCCATCTCACACTCCAAAATTCTGCCCTTGTTGCACCTCTGTCTGGTAAGCCCTTCCCCTAGCAAAGACTGGCCCTTCCAATAAAATGTATCTCACATGTCGTCCTCTCTAGCAAGATTTCCCTGCCCATCTTTCACTCTATCAATTTTCCCTCTCTTGACATCCATAGTACCTCTGCAGAGCTCGCACCCCTAACTATTATGTTGTGTTAAAATTGTTGGTAGATTCTACTCTCAAGAAACTCAAGTATTGTGTATCTTCGTAAGATCTTACGAAGATACACAATACTTGAGAGTATAATCGTGTTTTCAGTCACTTTTCTATATTCAGTGCCTAGGATAGGGCCTGGCATGTAGCCCAAATCTAACAAATGTTCAGGGTAACAAGTATAAGGGATTTGTACCCAAAACCTTCCATGAAGATTTCAACCAGCTTATAGCATTTTGGGCACTATTGATGCAATTACTCTTCACTTGCAAGTGGTTGATAAATGTCCCCAAATTTTACTCAGTGAACACCATGTAAATGAGCTGTCATGTTCCTTCGCTTACAAAATTACTTGCCAATTACACTTTGATGATCCCAGCATAATTGCCATGTAAACTGTACCCTGGCTGAGATAGCCTAAATCATCAATTTAACTTTACCCTCTCATCATATGGTACTTACCTCGTAATTAAATAAATGGTCAGCCACTATCACAATTGTATATTTCCCAAGAAAATGAAGTGGCTACATTTGTCATTGATTTATCAGTTATGACAATCTACAACACACCTCCAGGTATAATATGAGAAGGAAAATTAAAATAAACTCTCCACATTTGATAAAGAAGTTCTAGGTTTTTCATCAAAAGGACAAGCATTGTAAAAGTTGTGTTTTCCTTTTAGAAAAAAAAAAAGAGAGACGTGACAATGATACAAAGATATGAAGACAAAAATCCTCATTATTCTGGAAAAAGAACTTTTTTTTCCAAAAGGCCACATAATAAAAATTATTCCAAGAATTCAAATTGAATTTAGCTCTTGGAGCAATTTTAAATGCATTTCAAACAGGTGCATTTCTTTGTGAAAAGTAGATGCATCTTACCATGGTTGACATTCTTTTCTAAGAGACTGGCTAATAGCTTATGCAAGAATTAGACAGATGAGAGAGATCCTGAATGCTGACACTGGCTCTGAGGGAAGGAATTTTCACTTGCTCCTCTGGATTCTGCCTCCATACCTGACACAGGTAATCACATTGACTTCTCAGCATGGCCATATTAGGCCAAATAGATTCTAAAACAGAAGTTGTGTCTAAAGGGACTATTTGACTTCCAGAACATACTGCTCAGAGGCCTTGATTGAAAAGGAGGTCAGTGCTGGCCCAAATATCTCTCTACCCCCTGGGGTGGAATAATTGATGTGCAGCAGCCCCTCCAGATGCAGAGTCACCAGGGTGATGGATGGATATAAGTATATTATTCACACGTACATCTGTTAATATACAGGTCCCTCTGCAAACACCAGGATTTAAGAATATTATGTGGATTTAGGACAATCCCTGAAGGACTCCAGTTCCATTAAAAATTTGTTTGGCAGCCTGGGGCAGAACTATTCCAACTCCCACATGCTTTATGCATTTGAGAGGGGGAGCCAAATCACTTTAAAAATAAATTTAATAAATTTTGTAATGTCAAGTCATTAACATCCTGTCTAGTCATGTAGGCTTCATATTTTGAAACAGTAACATTAACCTGTGGATTTTTTTTAACCCTTTTTATGTCTTAGTTATCATTTTTATTGTTTGTAGCTTTTTTCCAAAGGAGATAAATTACACTCCCCGAACAAAAGAAAGTATTCCTATTTGTTTCTGTATGTAAGCATTTTTCTTGTGATAGGTATACTAGACAATATCCAGAAAGCCTGGTGATCAGAGTCTACTTTGGTTTTTAAATTGTAAAGCAAATACTTTAACTGGCAGACATGTTCAGTTATTGTTTGATGATTTATAACATTAATTACAATATGCTGTGAAGCAGTTGTAACATTGCTTTTACAAAATATTCATTCATGTAACAAGCACGTTTTGTATCTAACATGCACCCAGAAGCCTAAGTGTTACAGGAGACACCAAAGAGACACAAACTGTCCCTCAAGTCGTGACAACCACAAGAAAAGAGTTGAGAGGTGGGTGGGGAGCTTCAGTCTCTCTAAGAATACCATACGTTCTCAGCGATCCAGGGTACCTAATAAGTACAACTCTCCAAAAAAAAAAAAAAATTCACATACACAACATATTTATTTGACTTTCCAATCAAACCTAAGTAGATATACAGGCATTTTTCTAGCAAATATAAAAATTTGAAACTTTTGTTATTTCTACCTAAAAAAAAAATTGTTTCAAGATGCCAAAATCCCATATAACATAGTGGATGAGTAAGATCAATGTAGACAATACACAGGTCTAAAGACAGGCCATGTACCTCAGCTAATATGACTCGCCTACTGGTATGTTTCTGGCCTGTGCATGAATCCCACAGTGCAAGATCTATCTGTGAACTTTTTCGTCAGTGCTTAGTAAGTCATTGCCCTAAATAGAAAGTGCATAATAAATGCGGCATTTCATTGGTATTCTAGTTTTTAAAAAACTTCCATTATTAAAAAATAATTAAAGTTATAGAAGAGTACAATGTCTGGACACCAAGAATTTTTAAAACAATGAGAACTGCTGGTTATTACAGCCCAAGCATCCTTAAATTGAGTCAGGCAGAAAGTACATTTCCAGGCACGTTAAGCAGTGCAGGAATTCTTTTTAACTAAAAAGGTAGACAACATTATTTATCTCCTAGATCACAGAGTTAGTTACATGGACAAGGACGGTAGAGGATTTTCACATGTCCAAAATAAGCCTCCTACCATCCCCAACCCCCTACTCCCTCCACCTTATCCTCCTCCTCTCACAGGGACCTCAAAATGCCTGCATGCTATAAATTCCAAAAGACGCTTCTATCTCCTCCATCCACCAAAGCAAAGAACTCAAGGCTGGGAGCTGAGCATTTCAGTTTCCCAAAGGAAGTAACGTTGTTCTCCACTAAGCTCTTAGCCACTTCCCTTAAGCTGATGAGAATGAAGGGAAGCAAGCAAATGGAACTTCAAAGCTCCTGCAAGGCCACCAACTCTGCTTACGGAGGCTGAGAGTAGCAGCAGGCAGGTTAGCAAACTCACACAGCTCTGACTGCCTCCCGTCAGCTGAGCAAGGAGACCTGGAGCAGGTTCTGGTCTCATGATACTCAACTTGCTCAGGCCGTGGCTGCCTATTGGCTCAGCAGAGAAAGGCAGGCAGAAAAGAGGGTACCAGGAAGGGGGAAAAAGACAACCCTGTCACCTCTTAACTTCAAGCGGGAGGGGTGAAGCAGAGGTGGAGCGGTAGGGAAAAGGGCAAGCAAAAGAAAAATGGAAGCATTCTGGGAAAGGTTCTTGTATGGTTAAAAATTCTGTGAGAATTACATTGTTCTTCTTATGTTATAAATGGAAATCATTTAATCTGAAATATAATAAAAGATTTAACTATATATGAAAATATGTATAACTATCTTGCTGAAAATTGTGCTATCTAAACACATTATTGGTTACATCCAATCTGTTTTTATAAGTACTGCTTAGGGTAATGAGATAATCAGGAAAACTGTTCAAACCCAGGTACCAGGAAATTTTATTTTGGTGTTCATGTGCCACCTGGTGTCAGACAACTCAAATTGCAGGTACTAATTTTAAAATGAACAAGTTCAAATTCAAGTCTTCCCCTACTAACAGGGACTCAAAACTGTCACACACATAACATGAGTCCCACTCACGTTTTAGGATCTAGAATGAAAAGTGTCCTTAGGGTATAACAGATTTGCATTACACAAAGTCCCTGAGTTGTTGCTGTTGGTGGATCATAATGGGACAAGAAAATACTCTTACTCTGTGTTAAAATAATCTGAATCCTCATAAAGAGTTGTTTGAAAAAGCATAAATAAGTAGGCAGCTTCACTGTCCATCAACATGGGAATGAATTAAATAAACTGGCACATCTCCACAATAAAATATTAAGGAGCCGCTAAAATGTGAAGATCTTCATAGATTAATGTAAGAATATCTGAGATATTTTTAGATAAAAACAGTCATTAAACAGTATGTACAATATCTTTAGAATGTATGAATTTTACATAAAAAGGTTCAAAGGGTCATAAAACAGACTGTTTACACTAGTTACCCATGGGAGGGTAAGGCTTTTTACTTTTAATTTTATGCTCTTTTATATGGGTTGATTTTTTTTCTGGTGCATAGAATTCAATGTTCTTAACTAGAGTCCCATCATTTCAGCAGCTGTGAAAGACAAGCTGCTCCACTCTCAGCACACGCCCCTTGTGCTCACTGCCCTGATGACGTATGACCCTTTTCCCATATGAATACTATTTTAACGTTCCTATTACCTGATTTCACATACTCCTAGAGTAGCCGTGAAGCCTCATTCCCACTCCATATTCAACAGACTCTCAGTAATTGCATACTCTTTGCTACATTCAAATCTTGCCCAGACTTCTGTCCGCTGTAGGACCACGGGCCTTAGTAGCCTTGTAGGAGACCATGGCAGAGGAAAGATATGGTGGATATGACACTTCTGACTAGACAACAGTGACCTGTTTTCTCTCTCCAAAAAGAATGGCTGTCATCAAGAAATCAACCGATAGCAAATGTTGGCAGGGCTGCGGAGCAAAAGGAACCCTTCTCTGTTGGTGGGAGTGTAGACTGGTGCAGCCACTGTGGAAATCAGTATGGAGATTCCTCAAAAAACTAGGATTGGAATCCCCATTCAATCCAGCTATTCCCCTCCTGAGTATTTTCCCAGAAAAATTGCAAAGGTCATGCCAGAGTGATATATGTGCACCCATGTTTATAGCAGCACAATTTGTAATAGCTAAATCTTGGAAACAACCAAAATGCCCATCAACTGCAGAATGGACGAAAAAGATGTGGTATTTTTATATAATGGAATATTACTCAGCTATAAAAAGGATGACCTTGAGGCTTTTATACGTAAATGGAGGCAACTTGAGACTATACTCATAAGTGAAATAAATGAGGCTCACATTTGTAAATATCGGATTGTCTCTCTAGTGTAAAAAATAAATAATAATAAAAAACTGGAAGAGTAACAAGATCCAGAATGTACAATAGATATTGTAATAATGAAAGGGGAAGAAAGTGCTTGAAAGGAATGAACAACTTGTAGATACACATATAACAGTATGTGTGTTTAGGTGTACAAGATACATAACCATACTACTTTTTTGTTGGTCCATTGAAAAGATTGGTTTGTGCTGTCATTGTTTGATTGTCTGTTCATTTTTTATGCTTTGATTTGGTAACTTGAATAACTACTTCTGAGATAACAATACATAATATATTAACTAGTAATGATTTCTTACTGTTATTCTTTTTTGAAATTCTGTATTATTTCTATTTTTTTCTGTTTTGCTTTTCTAAAAAAAAAGGGACCTGTTGATGAGCCTTTCTAACATGCCTCCTCCTTCTCTATTCTCACCTTCTATCACCTAACCATGACCCGCACGTTTGTCATCTCTCTCATTGTCCAAATGTCTTTAATCCACTTACTCAGCTGCAGCCTCCTTGATGTTAAGCTTGTCCCTCAATGTGTAAGTAAGCAAACTCGCTGGAACACACTCATCTTTCCAGGACTAGAATCCAAATGTGCCTTTGCCAAGAATAAGAACTATTATATGCTTATCAGATTGGTTTTCTAGGTCTGTCTAACTAACCCTTGATTCCTCAAACTGTTGAGATATCTGGGTTCTTTCTAAAACAGCTCCTTTTGAAAGTATTTTCTATCCATATACATATAAAGGAATACTTCCCTTAATATTTACAAAACTTCAGTATATCTGGAAGCAAAAGACCAATAATCCAATAGAACATATGCTAAGAATATGGGCAGAGAATTCTCAAAAAACAAATACAAATAACTCCTAAAAATATGCAGTCATACTCTACCTTGCTACAAGAAATATGCGCAGCACTAGAATAAAATGTCACTTGCAGACATCACAAAGTTTAACAAATGTGATAACATACTGTGATAGTAAGAATACTCACCAATATGCATTTTCACAAATTTTTGAATATAAAATGGAACAGTGTCTATCAGACAGTTTGGCAATTCCTGAAACGTTTAAATGTGCATATGCTTCTAACTAGAAATTTCATATATGAGGTTTTCTAAGAATACACTATGCAAGATGCCAAATTTCTAAGTATAATCACTGAGGCACCATTTATAATACAAAAAGACTATAAACAACCTAAATTTCCAGCATAAAAGATTGATAAAATAAATTATGATTTACAGCCATTAAAAAGGATGAGATAGTTTTACATTTACTAATTTTGAATTATTACTAATATAAACTGAAGGAACAAAGGATTTGCTTTTAAATACTTGGAATGACTGAAATGACACGAAGAAATAAGGAACAGTGACTGCTCCAAGGAAGTAGACAATGACAGGAAACTTCCTTTTGGTTTTTACATTTTACTGCATTCTTTTTGAATTTTCTGTCATATCTGTATATAGCCAGTGAAAAACCAACACTTTAAAAACAATAACCATTTGTCTGTACCAGTATATCAAATACTAAATTCAATTTCATTTTCCATTATCCTTTTAGTTATTCTCTCAAGCAAACCCATCCTGAACCTCATTCAGTTAACCTATGCCAGGCTGTTCCTGCTTCCATGGGATTTATGGCTAATTTGTGTCACTCCCTTGTTTTGAAACACCAAATCTTTAAGGAGTCCTCAATAACTCCAGCAAAAAGTATGACGTTAAGAAGTCTTTCAGTGTACTTTACCACCAGCCCCCATCTACAGAGCTCTAGCTTCATTCAGCCACGCCAGATGGCTCACCATGCCTCCCTTATCTTACCTATAAAATTTCCTTCCAGTTCTATCTTTCCATCTGTATCCAGAAAAATTGTCTAAGTCCTTTGAGCTTTACATCAAATCAACTTCTGAATCTTCTTTGGCCCTCAGAAGAATCAATAAAAATTTTCTCTGTACTCCTAAAAGCATCTCATTTCTTCTATAAGAAGTTTACTGATCAGAGTTATATGAGTCATTAATCCATAGATAACTACATATAATCTATGGTTATATTCTTTAGATTGAAAATCCCTGCTATAAACAAATCAAGTTCTTTTACCATGTTTTCTTAGGACATAAATAACTGCCTGGTACTCACAGGACCTTGATATATAGGAACTTGAACTTACAGATTTCCCATTTATCAAATGGAATTAACAATGTTTTCCCCCCAAGACTATTTGTATGCAGTTAGTTAATGTTGGCCCACACGGTGAGGCCGGGGCTGTAACTCAGCAGCACAAGCACCTGCTTGGCAAGCGTGAAGGCCTGAGTTCAATCCACGGAACAACAACAACAACAACAACAACAAAAACAATTGCCAAAATAACATGGTGCTGCCTATGCAAATTTATTTCCCAAGTTTAAGACAGACCTTTTTGATTAGTTCTTTTTTATAAATCTTACACAGTTGACTGGAATTGGTTTGGCTTCATTTTCTCCCATTGGATATTCTGATTGGTTATAGAGAAATTTCTGATCTGTTATCAGGGGATTGATTGCATATAATGTGATCCCCATTTGGTGAGTTAGATATGCATAAAATGGCTTGGTGAATGACAAGTATCATTTCAGGAAAAATGAGTATTAAATGGAATCCCTAGAGGGAAAAATTGCTCGACTGCTCTGCTGTTTTACTGTTAAGCACTTTAACTTTGAAGATTCTATCAATTCTCTTTTAAAAGATAGTTTTCCAGGAATTACCTAAGATAGTTATTTATTATATTCCACATATTATGCTTCTTCTCAAATTTAGTCAGTTAAAAGCTTGTGAAGGGAACTAGCTTAGATGTCCATCAACCTGCAAATGCATGAACAAACTAGTACATCTATAAATGGAATATTACTCAGAAATAAAAAAGAAATAAGCAACCGAGCCATGCAGCTATCTGATATAGCTCAAAATAAGTATGGCAAGTTAAAGAAACCCAACCCAAACCAATCCCCAGAACAGCATACATTGTTTGGTTCAATATATGTAACATTATAGAAAATACAAATTAATTTAATTGCCATGTAAGGTTGATCAGTGTTGCTTGGTGGTTGAGAAGAGGATGGGGAAGGGCAAGGAGAATTATGGGGTGTCATTTAGGGGCCATGAAGATGCTCTTCATGTTGAATTTGGTGATAATTTCATGGGCATGTATTTGTTAAACTGTCAAAACCTATAGAATTGTATACTTTAAGATACGCAATTGCTGTATACCATTCATACTGCAGTAAAGCTGTTCTTTAAAAGGGGTTGGTGGGAAAGGGCAGGGGTGAGAGAATAGAGAGAGAACAGGGAATCTGTCCAAAAATATATCTACACAATGTCATTTTGAAAGTAGTTTTCAAAGAATGGGAATGTTCATTACTCACAAAATACCCTTCCAAAATGACATTTTCCTGAAAATGTCATTTTCTAGGAAGATGGGAGTTGTATTTTTTGAAAGGAGAAGCCAGGTTACAAGCAGATGATTAATTATCATGGAAAATCATTGATGTATCATTGCAATTTCACAGTATTTCTTACAGTTAAAATAAAGCTCCTTCCTATCTTTCATAAGGGTATTGTAAAGCATTAATTGATTTGTGTTGGTAAAATCCCTTGGTTACCATCATGGAAAATAATTGAATTAAGCACCAAAATAGAAATGTACAACTTTTTATTGTTTTTAATGTTTAGTTTTGCTACAGCTAATATTGGAAGGTGCCAACTATTTTAACTCAATATAGCAGGGGAGAATTTCATTCAAAGGCTTGCTCCTTTGTTTATTTAATGTTAGATTATAGATGCTATAAATATCTGTAAGTAAACCTGTATAGCTACCTCTACTACTGTACAGCCTTGCAAAGGTGACTTGCTCACTGTTTAAGTGACAGTCATGATTTGGGGAGAGTGAACTAGGGAATGTAAATCCCTAAGTAGAATCATATATTTTCTTTTATAGGAAGGTGAAATGTTTTTTCTTCTTTTGAGAAAAAATTTTGTATTAACTCAAAATGGCAGTAAAGAAATATAATAAAAATATAAATGACAATATTTGTCAGGAGTACAGTGCACACACTCATAGAAAAACTCAGAATTTGAAGGATGGTTGGGCCATAGACTGTCTAAAGTAATAGACCTAGGGTTCAGTGTAACAGCAACTCTCAGTGATTGTCCTTAAATGTCACTCAGCAGCAATCCATACACACTAGGTGTCTAGTGACTGTAAGATAGTATTATTCATTATATAAAAGGGAAATTTGAGATTGTGACTTAATATTCAGATAATCGGTGTGGATATCATAACCTCTCACTACCTGAAGTAAAGATGATGCACCAATGTCATCTCTTTTATAACTAACAGAATAGGAAATAAGCATGGAGGAAACTCATCCAAGAAAGTGTTAATCACTGGGCAGGAACATGCTATTTTTAAAGAAAAGTATCTTAAGAAGGACACTTTTCTATAGACCTCGACACTGCAGATCTACAGCAAAGTAGGTAATGATTCCCATGTTTTAGATGACAATGTCATTGTGAGGCAGGTATAGATGCCTACAATTCATACAGCCACCTGTAAAAAGTTCTGCAATTCCATAGGCTCTGTAGAATACAGTAATCACTAGGCCCATGTGGTAGTATAAATTCATTTCCTCAGGTGTGTGAGCCTCATTTGAAGTACACAGTAGATACATCTGATTAGTGGCACTTGCGTGGACAATGTAAAATACAACATTACCTTCTCTCAGAAAATTCTGATGGATAGATTTGGACTAGAATGAGGTAAAGGCCAAAAGAAGGATGCCAAGTAGGGATCTCTGGGATAATGGAGTTGAGAATAGGAACTTGTATTGCTTAGAAGAGGCACCTCGCCCAGCTCCCAAAGGAAAAGGATTTTGGCTCACATTCTCCTAGCCTAGTTTTCAACAAATAATCTAATGTGCCCTTTATGCCCTCGTGCCCTCTGGGACCTCAAAAACTAAGTGTGTGTTTTCCATAAAATATTAAATCAAGAAGATTAAGACAGCACACTTAATGTGAAATAAAGTTCATATACTCCTGTTTAAACACAGATTAGAATTTCTGTCAGAACAATGCCAGTGAAAAGCTGACATTCTAATTAATACAATTTACATTATAAAGCACTGAATATCTTTATCTTGCTATCATGAAATGCCCTCTTTAAAAAAAAAAAGCGAAACTCTACTCAACAGGGAATTGAGTACTGAGGGCAATATTTTAAAATCCATACACAAGAGAGGTGGTTAGGGTCAGTGACATTTTACACACCATCAACTCCAGCCTAAAAAAGGAACGCTAAACATCCTGTTTTGCCATTCTTTACCATTCAGAAAGCCATTTGCCTGTAGCAGGAGTATTTGAGGCTATTTTTCTTACAATGATATGAATCACGCTGTAAAACACACCAAAAAACCAAAACATTCTCTTCCTCTCACTCTCCCTCTTTTTAGCTTCTCCAAATCTTTCCCTCCTGACTCCCACTGAAGAGCACATGTAAGCTCCCATACATGTAGAACCACCACATAATATTTACTTGATCCAAATTCTGAGTATGTAAAAGGGGCAGAAAATCAAGCCCACAGTTGGCTACCCAAGGATCCATGTTCATTGCCTTTGTCAATTTTATGCTATCAGTGAAAGGAATAAAGATGAGATGCTCAAAGCTTGAATTTTCATTTCCTATGACAACGTGCTTTTTCTTCATGCTTTATCACACTCTGCTCCCTCGTTTCCACCCCTTTATAATTGATACCGGCCATTTGAAGCATTCAGTAAAAACCTCATGAGGTTCATCAAATGTCCCTCAGTCTATAATTCTTGCTTTTAACATACTCAGAAGCATATTCATCCAAGTGTTTTCCATGTCCCCTACGTAGGTTTCTCTGTGCACAGGGATGGGTGTAATGACAGTTGTATTAATTATCTGCTGAAAAATCCACATAGCAGCAAAAATAATGGAAATCATCATTTTAAATATTTTATTAAAATAACCCACTGTAGGACAGATAAAGAAGACCCTCTTGATAATGAGAGGCTCATTAATTTTACAAGAATTCTGGAAAGCTAGAATGGTCATCAAAATTGTCTCTTTAATTCATTTTTATAGAAAAAGAAAAACTTCGATTGTTAGTAGAGAGCAAGGGTTGAGCAAAATTTTCTAAGGTGTTTTTGAATATTTACATAACTTTCTCAGAAAGGCTTTGAAAAATCAGCTTGAAATAGGGAGAATTTAGGTTTCATACTTTTACTTGAAATGCCTGCAAATTTTCAGCTTTTGTAGTTTGCTCTATTAAAAACTTTGTTTCATTAGCATATAATGACTTTTGATAACTAAAATTGATATTTTACATAGACAAGCAGCACATTAGAATCCTCCAATTATTGACAGCAAGTGCAACACAATTTTGCTTACCAAGTGTGTCTCCAAGTAGAGTTTAAGGCCGTCTGTCTCTGCTTTGGGGGGAGTCCAATTTTCAGTGGTTTCCATGGCTTCATTTAACCATTGAATGAATTCATCCAGCTTGTTTACAAATCCCTTGTGAGAGAAAAGGAAAGGCGGGAAAAGGACAAGAAAGGCATATTATTTGCTTATATTTTAATCAATCTTCAAAATTCCAGGCTTCACCCATGATGAAACCAATACCACCATACTTCAATCCCATGGTGAGGAAATTTCTACTACTCTTAGTTCTGACATCTACCCAAACAGGAAATTATTCTCTCGATGTTTTTCCTATGAGCACTTTTTAAAAAGAATTTGCATTGGGATGTTATTGCACAGGTGACCTCAAAATCAAAACAGTTCTGGCATCGGACAAGCACCCCACTGCCACAAATATCAGGTCAAGCCTTCTAGGAACACTCATTGGCTTTGGAGGAATAAAAGCAGCTCTGTAAAGATGCCATATTTTACTCAGAAGCCTATGGAACTGAGTTTACCGTAGTTAAAACAGAAATATATAGTTGTCACTTAACTGTTTAAAGGCACCTGGATGAGTCCTATTGACAACCCACATGTCTGTGGCTGAGCCTTAGTTCTAGGAAGAAAGGAAGGGCGGAAGAGTGGCACCAACGAGCAAATGCAAACAACCTGCCTCTGGGGATATGTGGACATAAAGAAATATTTTTGCCTAGGAAGCAGAAATCACAATAATCTTGCAAGTTTTCAAATAGCGGTTGTAAAATTTTATTGGCCATTTAAAAGTACACATCTGTGGAAATGAAAAATATTTTGAAAAAATGAAAGCCCAGCTAACAAAACTAGGGGAAAGAATGGGACTGGGATCTTGTTTTCCATGTCTAAGTACACAGCACCACCTGGAGGTCAAAAGGAGCAAGGCATGGTGACACAGTTTTAGTTAGAGGGCTTGACCATACTTCCCTATGAAACGCTAACCATTCTTCAGGTTTGACGTTTGATTAGTTTTGATCAAGGTTCATTGCCTAAGCATACCTTAAGAACAAAGTAAGAATAGGTGAAAATCAATTTTATCACACCTCTCAGAAAATAGGTTTTGTTATTAGGCATCCTACCAGATAATTATTTAAAGTCCATATCTCTAATTCAAGTCATTGATTTGCCACAAAAGAATTATCAGAAAAAGAAAAGAATGGGATCTAGGAGACTAGTAAAATAAAGGCAGAGAAAATGACACTTAGAAACATGCGATGCCTAGTGAAGGGATAGAGCAGAGACGTGTCAGGTCACACTGTGCCCCTCATGTTCCGCATCTGGTCAACTTCCACAGAGCTCTAGCCCACAGGCAGTGGTGTATCATGTTTCCCATATTCATAAGCTCTTCCAAAACCTGTCTCCAAACATCCTACCGTGTCACTTCTCAGAGGACAGCAACACCAGAATACACATCGCAACTAGCTTTCATGAATGTGTGATTTTCCACTTCCTAGTGTTTTAAACCTCTATCATGATCAGGTAGTTTTGGTGAAAGTATCATCTTAGAGGTAGCTTAATCAGAAACTTAGATCCAGGCAATTACAATTGGCTAAATTGTGCTCCTTAATGTACATCAAACCCTTGTGTCCATTCCTGAAATAGTAATAGCATTGAGGCTTCTTCTGGTCAACTCTCAGAAGAGTTTCTTCTAGATAAGGTAAAACAGAGGTGATTTTATGAATTTCACACAATGCATTTACTTAACAAATTTATTTTCTGACTATTCACCTGAATTAACCTTTTTTTCTAATTTTCTCATATTATTTTTCTAACCATGAAGAATCCATGTCAAATATTCATTTTCCCCTTTGTCATATACTTATCAATTAATTTAGTTTCTTCTTTCCTATATTTTTATAAATTTAAGAGTTATTCTTTCATTCTGTCTCCAATACTTGACTATTTCAATGTAGAAGTTACCTATGCATTATTGCCAATATCCCCTTGCACTTTTTCAAAATAGCATTCTTCAAACTCCTATCTCTGATAGACTCAGAGGCTCAGAATACTGTACAAATTTGTATCTGACTTGATATTTACCATAAGGCCTTTCAGATGTGTATATTAAGTTTGTGAGAAGTCTGTTTCAACTAAAGTCCTAATACCTGATACTCTCATAATGAAAATTTTATGAAAAATTAAGAGAAAAATTTTGCTGACCAGACAGACCTGTAGAAATACTGTCTACTCTCTATGAAAGTTTATCAGGAAAGCACAGTCTAGGTGGCTGATCATTGTGAGATAAAAATATTTACATTCTTAACCAAAGAGTATTAAACAATGTATGTCAGATTTCCTAACAGAAACATGACACACACTTAGCTGAAGATGGTGAAATCTAGATTCGATGGGAGCTGGATGAATTTTCTGAATGATACCGCTGTCTAAGCCAGCTAAACAGCAAAATAAGGCTGTTTAATGCCAAGGAAGTAAAAGTTCTTTCAAGGCTTCTTTCTGGATTTCTTCTGAATTATATCTCATCCTCTCCAAAATTTTCTGAATGCTTTTCTTTCCAACAGTGACTTTCATTAATCACAATAGAAATTTGACATATCCAGCACTACAAACTTGTAGTTTAAAAAAATCCTAAGTACTTCATCCCTTTTAGGGAGATTATAGTTTTTTATTTCCCTTTTTGGTTCTGTGTACAACTTTAACACCCAATAAGAGTCTCTTTCTTAGAAAGACCAAAAAAGTACCACGTAGTAAATAGGTCTTGTGGATGTACCGAAGGATTCACATTTAGATCCATATAACAAATGACTGCTGATCATTTTCAGAAGCTCCACCAGATCCTTGGTGGTGTAAATGAAGGAAAATAAGGAGGCTATAAAAATCTGAAAACGTAAATGAGATCCGAAATGTGCAATAAATGTTGAGAAAGTGAAGAGGAAGAAACTGCTCAAAAGGAAAGAACTGGGATAAGGAAAAGGAAAAAAGAAGGGATATATATATATCTATATATATATATATATAGATAGATAGATATAGATAGATAGATAGATAGATATGACAGATAATTATACAACTGATCTCTATTAGTTCATTAAAAAAGAACAAAAATAAAGGAGGGAAAAGATTTTATATATATAGAGATAGATAGATAATTATACTACTAATCTTTACTACCTCATTAAAAAGAATTGTTTGTGCTTTCATTGTTTGATCATTTTTGTGCCTGTATCCTATAATCTGAGAAACCACTTTGAAGCAACAATGCATAATATATTAACCATTATTAATCTTCGATTACTTTGTTTTGAAATTCTGTGTCATTGTTTTTATTTTTTTAATTAATTAATTAATTAATTAATTTTTTATTTATTTTGGTACTGGGGCTCAAACTCACAACCTGTGTTTGCCAGGCAAGCACTTATGCTACTGAGCTAAATCTCCTCTTTTTTATTTTAAAATAAAAAAATAACAACAATAAGGCAAGGACTATATCTTGTGGTTTCACTCTGTGGGGTGGGGAAAATATAAAATAAAATGTTCATTTTGAAACAAAGGTCAAATTCTGGTACAAATATAGATCATATATTTTCACTTAATACATTATCTCCTAAGAGTCTACTATGTGTAAAGCACACTGCTGGACATTATTAGGAATACTGAGATATATATATCACTGTGACAAAAATTTTAACAGAATATAAAGCATGTCTAAACATTGACCTACTAAAATCAAGTAATTTTAATTATTAAAAAAGTTTTATTAAATTTTTATGTATTATAAAAGTAATATAGTATAAAATTTATTATAAAAATAGTATAAAATTCATCATAAAATAATATAGTATAAAATAGTATAAAAATTTTATTTATTATAAAAAGTAGGCACACTCTCCTGGATTTTGTAAAAATATATCTTATCTATATTAGAACTCTCTTTGGATCCAAATTGGTTACTATTTATAATACTGACCTATCTGGGTGTGTTTCTCTAGTATTCAAAGTTCATGCTTGCTTACCTGGAGGATCAAAGGTTGTAACAATCATATTTTCTTTATGATACAACCCAGCGCTACCACTGCACTACATAAAAAGCACATTTTATGCATATTCAAGTCACTAACACAAGCTGAATTATAAGCCTTTGAAAGGCCACACTTCAGTCTTTGTCGCGCAAAACTTCTACTAATGTATCTGCTCAATATCTTTCCTATCATTTTCTAATACCAGTTTCCTTGTCCTTTTCTGTCCCCTTTTCCATTACTTCTCTCAGCCTCTCTGTCAAACTGTCCAGGGCTGTAAGGAGGATGACATTTCACAAGCCCCAGTGCTATTCCAGCCCACACTATTACTTAATTGCTTCCTTTTGTGTG